>JAODUK010014211.1:0-23978 GCA_027564635.1 Typhlichthys eigenmanni | reverse complement strand
GTTCACACCATTACCTGTTAACTAACACATACTACAGTGCTGGTTCACACTGTATTATGTAGCACTGAACATGGTGGGGGTGGGGGTGGGGGGGTCACAGTACCTCAATGACATTCTTTCCGGGGTGATCGGCGATAATGAGCTTCTCCCCGTCCTCGTTGAGCTTCGTGATGGTAGCCTCTTTGGACTCCAGACATTTGCTGATGAAGTTCTGTAGAGAGAGCAGCTCAGCGTTGAGAACCACCAGCATGGGGAGCTATGGGATGCCTTTAGCCTGGTACTCAGCAGGGGAAGGGGAGGAAGGGGCTAAAGTGGTCGTAGGTATATTAATCTATCGCAAGCTAATTGTAAGATAAAACACTTTGGCAAATTGACCATATAGTAACAAACAAAGTGGTGAACATCGCTCACAACAACAATGCCCATGGCTTTTTAATGTGTTCTTCTCAGGGAGTTTGTTTTGATTTGAGCTCGTTGTAAGCGTTCTGGAGAATGACTAACCCTACCTTTAATTGTGTGTGTGTGTGGGAGAGTGTTCCCTGGGTGGATCATCAGTTAGTTTGTAGTCTTGGTTAATGTTCAAAGCATAGAAAAACATAGCTTTCCAGCTAATTGTTTATTACACATGGTCCATGGGAATCTTTTCACAGTACAAGATGTAGCTATAATGAGGTCATTTCTTAAGAACACAAGACAATTGTCTGCGTCGCTGCGACCTGTAGCTAGATATTAGGGGAGGTGCGTGTCAGACTATGGCATAGACTCAGTGTAGATACGGAGATTAACCAATTAAATGCTTCTATGGACTATCTGTGACACCATATGTCTCCAGCCCCACATCTCTCAAATATATGAGCCTGAGACTGCCTATTGATGTGCCTGTGGTCATTGTGACTACATATTGATAGGTCTATTGTCTCTGTGACTGCCTATTGATAGGTCTATTGTCTCTGTGACTACCTATTGATAGGTCTATTGTCTCTGTGACTGCCTATTGATAGGTCTATTGTCTCTGTGACTACCTATTGATAGGTCTATTGTCTCTGTGACTGCCTATTGATAGGTCTATTGTCTCTGTGACTGCCTATTGATAGGTCTATTGTCTCTGTGACTGCCTATTGATAGGTCTATTGTCTCTGTGACTGGCTATTGATAGGTATATTGTCTCTGTGAGTGCCTATTGATAGGTCTATTGTCTCTGTGAGTGCCTATTGATAGGTCTATGGTCTCTGTGACTACCTATTGATAGGTCTGTGTCTGCCAGCGTGTCAACTACATGTCCCATAGTGCATTGCGTTAAGGATCAATCCAGCCACAGGTGTCAGAATGTGGGCAGAGGTTAAACTGTGACACACACACACACACACCCACAGACACACCCACCTCGTACTGCCTCTGGCGGGCGGGGTAGTCCAGGTTGGCGTCGCTCCAGTCGTAGGCCATCCTCTCCTCGGCCTGCTGGTCCATCCAGTAGAGCTCGTTGGTGCAGCGCTGCATGTAGTCACGTAGGCTCAGCAGGTGGCGCTGGCGAGCTCTGGAGGTGCTCTGTCAACACACACACACACACACACACACACACACACAGAAAGTACCACAGGGTGTTCAGGTCTGTTGGTGGTTATGTGCAGGTGAATACCAACATTGTTTTCATGCTTTGCATTCACACATGTTCAGTGAAATGTGTCAATGCATTCCAGTGCAGATTGTATCATGCAGCCAACACCTTGAGCCACCAGTGGGGTTTAACCTGACACTGTTGTGTCTGTGTGTGCGTGTGTGTGTGTGTGTGTGTGTGTGTGTGTGAGAGAGATTACAACTGGGGGTGTTTCCTTACCAAGAGCTTGTTGTACTTGAGCTGCAGCCCACTAACGTAGTCCTTGAGGATCAAGATCAGAACAGATGGAGAAAAGCAATGAGACAAATGCTCAACATTCCAGAAATTAAAGGGGGCAAACAGACAATAAATACACCCAATGACCCCCGTTTTCATAACATTTAGCCTCACAGCTCTCAGAGTACATTCCTAATAGCATGTACAGCCACTGCTATTAGCATACAGACACTCCCATTAGCACGTACAGACACTCATTAGCATACAGACATTCAAATTAGCATGTACAGACATTCAAATTAGCATGTACAGACACTACAATTAGCATGTACAGACACTCATGTTAGCATACAGACCAGCTCCCATTAGCCTGTACACACACCATTAGCATACAGACCAGTCGCGTACCTTGTCTCCGCTGTCCGTGATGTAGGGGGCCAGAGCCTCCACCTCGCTGTGGAAGATGTTGTGCTCCTCCATCTCGTTCTCCACCGTGGGCAGGTCCTGGCCGAAGCCCTTGCTGTTGTTCATGTTGTCCTGCAGCAGGGAGACACAACAGGCTTGGTCCTCCGTTGCTGAGCTGAGCTGACGGTGGAGTGTGTTTAGTGGCCACCAGGGGGCGGGTGTAAGTGCGTGTTCAGTAACCACAGTGACCTGCAGCTGGCCCTACCAGCTTCTCGTCGATGACGTTGCCCCAGTTGATGCTGGGCAAGCCCTCAGAACGGGTCAGGTGGTAGATGCGGTCGTGGTCTTCCCTGAGCTTCATCACCCTGGTCCTCAGCTGTTTCATGCTGAGACACACACGCACCCAGGTGAGGACAGGTAAATACAGGTGAACATGCGTGGACAGGTGTGGACAGGTGCGATCTACAGCAGACTCACTCCTGCTCGATCATCTCGGCCTGTGGGTGCTGGAGACGCTTGGCGTTGACGGCGTCGTCGTCCAGGCCGGTGAGCAGCTCTAGGGAGTTGAGGATCCTCTTGTTGGTGTCATCCTGGTACAGAGGGGGCTTGCCCTCGTTGATCTTGTTCACATCCTGCCGCACAGAGACACCAGTGGGGGCGGAGCCATGGCTTGATGGACAGCTTCATCGCAGTTGGGACTTCTAACCATAGAACTATACTGATGTACAGAAGGACTTCTAACCATAGAACTATACTGTATAGAAGGACATCTAACCACAGAACTATACTGTATAGAAGGACTTCTAACTATATTACTACTGATGTACATAAAATAAGTAAATAAATAAATACTTGACACGTATCACTCAAACAAAAAAAGATGCGGTGTTCGTACCTTGTTGAGGTTTTGCTCAGTGTCATAGATGTTCTTCTCAACTTTATCAGCATTCTTCTGCAGTTTCTCAATCAGAGTGGAGAGCTCTGTAGAAGGTGCTCTGCAAGGGAACATTAGTTTGTTAGTTAGCGTGGTTTAATTGCACATATACTGTAAATACTATTAGCTAGCAAGCAGGCAACTGAATATGTCACTCAACGACTTGGTGAATGAGTCTTTCTGTAAGTCAAGTCATGTTTATTTATACAGCCCTTAATCACATTACAGTCTCAAAGGGCTGTAAAGCCAACATTTCACCTGCTCCTCCCCCAGGCAAGGAACAACTTCCATTAAAAGCCCCATGGGTAAAAAGGGAAGAAACCTTGGGAAGGGACCACAGAGGAGTAATCCACCCCTCCAGGATGGTTAGGAAGCAATAGGTGTTGATAGGCAAACGAGATTCAGCAATAATACTTTGAATAATATGAATCACATTGAGATAATTCATTATTATTATTATTATTATTATTATTATTATTATTAAGAACTAACACATTGTAGAAATTTAATACATTTAGTAAGGTAGTTAATTAAAAGTACAAATCCTTTCACTGAAAAATAATTAAACAATCTGAATCTTCAAAAAAAGCACCTCCAAATCTCTGTGTGGCCAGGTCACAGGTCAACAGCATGTCATCGATCTAAACAGCGATCATGTCATATGTAGTTTGAGGTGATTCCCCCAGCAATGCATGGGAAACAAATGGTAATTTTGCATGAGCGTACCAGTGAGCCGTGGCATAATGTAATAATCCTTGTTTAAGGTTTAGTGAGTCATTCTCGAGAATGCTTAAAAATGTTTTACTCGAATCAAAACATCTCTCCCTTCAATGCCATATGCTCCTTCAGAAGCTCCGCCCCATTTATAATTGCTTATTGTACCTTTAATCTTAACTGATCTATGCTATTATAGTTAATAGATTTTCAATAAAGTTTCTGTATCTGCAGAAAACCTTTTACTTTCAGTTATCTGAAATGCATGTGACACCTCCATGCACACATCAAGGGATTTGTTCATGCCTGCATTCCCTGCCATGCACTAAAGTACACTCATGCACCACACCTTCCCCGCCACTAGAGGGATTCAAAGTCACGAATAAACTGTATTTGAGTTAGACTGTGGAGTTAAAAAGGCCAGCTTCTCAAAAACAAATATTAAAAGCAGTGATCAAAATATGAACAGCCACATATTTTACCCTGTTGGTCACAGTGAAATTCCTAAGAAAGCCAGCCAGATCATTTAAATTCCTTTGTCAAAAAAGGTTTCTGCAACCAAACCTGACTAACAGGTTTATGTATTTGTCTAATATAGCAGGCTTGCTCATGCTCATAACACTATAGTACATTTTTAATGTGTGTCAATTTTTGGTAACAGCTGCACACAAGTGTCCTACTCTCAAGGGCAATGTAGTGGAAGTTTTTTTTTTTAAAACACTTTTTTGTTGCCAGTCTGGAAAACAACATCTCCAGTAAAAACCTAAAAGGGTTTTTAAATAAATGCTTTTTCTTTTGTGGGGAAAGGAGGATTTGGAGGGGGTGGGTCCTCCCTTATCCTCCCATATCACAATTTGTAAAACTGCAGTGTGCAGACTTAAAAATGTAAATTGAAAACATCTACGGTCTGTCTGGCATCCAACATCTGCATGTCATAAGCATGTCGTTCATTAAGACACACCCTCCTAGCAAAATAAACA
Source organism: Typhlichthys eigenmanni (assembly GCA_027564635.1). Taxonomy (NCBI): domain Eukaryota; kingdom Metazoa; phylum Chordata; class Actinopteri; order Percopsiformes; family Amblyopsidae; genus Typhlichthys; species Typhlichthys eigenmanni. Next base: position 19,114 of record JAODUK010014211.1, on the reverse strand, counting down.
ACTAGGTGGCTGCTCTGCATTGGCCTATTGTAACAGAGATTATAAAACCATTATTTTACAACATTAAAATAATAGCTTTTATTGGCTGTTGTGTCACTGTGAACCTACCAATTCAGTATCAAAATGTGACTGAACATGTTTGAACTGGGAGAGGATCCTGGCAGAGCATCTTACATATTCAATAAAAACCCAGGGGGCTTTTCCCCTCTTTCAATATTCTAGAAAGACATCATGAACAAAGTAGGCTAAATAAACTCCCAGAACTAGTTACGATGACAGCTAACACAACACATAGCCAGAGCAGAATATACATAAATACACAGAGATGTGTGAGAGCAAGAAGAACACTGATGAACTCGATACAGCTTAAGGCTAGCTGGACCTGAGGAGATGCAGTGTGCCATTCAACACAAAAGCATGCGTTGTTTTAGAGAACATTCCTTCTTCCTAAAAGGGAAAGTGCTTGAAACAATCTACCAAGCAATAATACCAAAAACCTGATCTTCACCTTGCAGCACACCTGGAAGGTAAACTAGATTCAAAACATGCGGACAGACATCTCCATAGGAGCAGCCAGTGGACTACCAACTCGGATTACAACTGTGACGGGCTCTAATTGAAACCAGAGCTAACGCGCTGTCAGAGGGTGTGTATGGCTGTGGCGAATGGGCCTTTCAGCAGGAACAGACCCAGAAGGGATATTCCAGAAAGCAGTGAAGATGAAGCTTTGCACTATAAACGTGTCATTTCTACTGGTCTGATAGGGAGATACTACACACTACATCACACATCGTACACAATACATCCACTCTGTGTGTCTGTATTAGTCAACACTAACACACACACAGAGCCTACAGTGCACACATACACACACACATAGCCTACAGTACACATATACATGCACACACACACACACACACACACACACACACACGGCCTACAGTACATACACACATACATACTATAATGCACTGCAGGCCTATGCTGGTTTCATTATTGTTGTCTTGGCCTGTCCAAATGTCAATGTGCATTAAGGGTATGCTGTTTTATATAAACAACAAAACCTCGGGAAGAAAGCAGGAATACAATGGCATGGGTGGAGCGGAATTATGAAGATTCCTCCACCGTGACCGTGGCCGCCGCCCACTCACAAGGACGGCTAGGCTATTAGGGCACAGGAGCAATAGGGTTGTTACATAATAGGCTACTTCCACGTAAAGTCGCTATAGGGTTGTGATAAGTCTCACGTGTTTCAGCCCAAACTGGTAACTTTAAAAGCAAAGGAGAAGAAAACAGTTGTTAATTTTGACAGGATTAAAACTAGGCTATTCATTTCGCTATTTCATTGGCATTAATGATGTTTAAGTAGGGTATTATCATTAGATAGAAGGTGTAGTGTCTTTGCCAGCGTTTCTGCCTGGCTATTTACGAATAGCCTATGGACCAGACTCTCAAAAAAGTACTGGAAGCGCTGCAGGAACCACTCTTCTAATATACCTATCCAACTACTCTCTCTGACACACCCATGGGATAAGTGAAGACAGGACATTTAGAGAACTACGCGACAATGACAGTTCTTAAATCAAGACGATCAACTATCGTGCGATTATGTTGTCAGAAAAACAATCAAACTCGCATGTATTAGCCTAATTAGTTGGCTATATTAAAAAATATACGCTATACCTGTCCGCGTCTAGAAAGCACAAGTGTGTGTAGCCACATAAAACTAGACAGATTTTCTTTTACAAAAGCGGTTTCAGAAGGTAGTCTCTACTTACGATGATTTGGGCTGCGTGATCGCCACGCTCGTTTTGGAATTCTTTTTCTTAAACATATTCGCTGGTCGCGTCGCGCTATCGTCCACCTGCCAGCAGCTCGGGAACAGAACGATCCTTCTTCCAACGGGACGGGCGAGGCTAGGGTGTCGTCTTGTACTGTCAACGTGCGCGTCCCTCCCACGCAGAAATGTCCTTTAAAACGCTGCCGCACACTATCAGTGATAACACCCCTCCCAGCGCCGCTCGGACACACTAGTCTACACCCGAGGAAGTGACAGGCGGTGAAGTCTCCGCCTGGAGATTTACTATTAACTTAACCCAGTCTTCACCTGTCACTCTCCTTCTGGGGGGGCGTGGACACATAACTTTAGGCCCCGCCCCCACCCTTTATTCAGAGGTCACCTTTGCATTTAACAAAATAAATAGCCTTTAAATTAAATACATAGAAACGATACACTACAACAAAGAATTGGTAGTCTACATTTATTTAAAAACATAGTAATTTAAAAAGAAAAAAAATCTATTGTTCTTTTAGTAGGCCTGTGTGAAATAGGCCTGTTTTTTGATGTGAATAATTCTTATTAAAATTATGACAAAGCATTGACAGCTATGCGGTAGGCTGAACGAAATAAGCACTCCCTTAATGTTTGTAAGGTGTGGTTTGCTTTGTTTCTGCGAGGCGAGGCGGCGCAGCGAGTCAGACCAGTTCGTGTCCATATGGCCGTTCCGCTGTCCGTGTTGCGACAGTCTGTCGGACTGACGGTCAGCGCTGTAGGCCAGACGTGTCTGCGCCTAAACGCACGGGCCATGAACGTTTATCATGGACCGTCGACAGTATCATGGTCCAGACAAGGACGAAACTGACATGTTTGTTTTTGCCATACCATAATGACTATAATGAAAGGGGAATATTGTTTAGGGTTAACATGATTATCGGCATTATAACACCAATTGGCTTCTGAAGGCACTTGATTGAAGAAAGACAAGCTTATCTGCTGGTGCTCACAGCAGTGGAAGCTAAGCTAATAATCAACCGTCCTTGCTAACCACCGTAATGTCTTGTAGCCTATCTGAACACACCTGCTACAGTATACCTGACCTATGTGACAGTAACGTACGTGCGTTTCTATGTTTGCAAAGGTCCCAGAAGTAAATGCATTTTAACAACAGACAAAACTCAAGTTGTTAGCAATTACCCATTCTACAATGCAAAAAAAGAAAAGGTCTGCATTTTAATTTGAATGTCATGAAGAGAGACAGTATTTGTGTTGGCCCACTAGGAGAAAGACTATGCATGTATTTTCAGATTTTCATTCAAAATAAGAAAAAGATAACCACTGGAACCATATAAAACCATATTTAAGATAAGCAAGTGAGTTACAGTCAATAGTCTGTATACTAAAAAGATGTATAATCTGCCTCAAAGAGTGACTGTATAAAAAAAAATAGTTTTTCCATTTGTAGGCTAGACGTATGTGATTGTGATTATGTTTAACAACACACAATTTAAATCAAAGTACCTTGCAGGGGAGATATGTTTTCTGTTATCACTATAACTAAAAGCTATAAATTAGCATGGGTGCGGTCTTGTGGATGAGTAACAGGTGAATGAATGGAATGTCTGAAGAGGTTGCTCCATGGCGATACTGGTACAGCAACATTCTTTCCAGAGAGAATGCGCCTGTCAGCAGGGAAAGTCTTCCCGGGGGCCTTCTCGGCCTCTCCATCAGGGTTAGGAACAGAAAAAAGCCATATAGCCTAACTGCCTAAGTCGAACTTTCAAACACGAATGCAAAGACGGTGTGCTGAAGGTCTGTTCAGAACGTGCTGAATTCAAAAGAGACCCACAGCATTATGCCCTTCTTCCACATATTGACACCGTCCTTGAGGTCTCTGGTATGCTTTGGTGAAAATACCACACCAGTTTCAAGCAGGTTGGTCAGTGCCTTTCGATTAGTATCTGTCTCCCTAGCTTGTCTCCCTAGCGGCTGCCCACTGCTCCCTTGAGGGATGGGTTAAATGCAGAGGATACATTTTGGTATGTGACAATGAAAGTTCCTTTAATACAATAGAAAAATTTAATATAATACACAATGAAATACTCCATTAGAACACATGAGAAACAATCAGGGGCGGGGCAACATCCAGAAGTAGCTGTTTCAAACCCTGATAACTCGCACAATTGCCCCAGGTAGTCAGGTGGCACGCTGCATGGCAGCCATTGCTGTGTGAATGGGTGAGGCAATACTGTACAGTGCTTCGAGAGGCTGGAAGGTTGTAAAAGCCTGTATCAATGAAGACCATTTAAGCCGTATTCTAACACCGTCTGACATGGTTGTACCTGTGTCCATTTCAACCTCACTGACACTGTAATGTGTAATGCGATAGCTTGAAGACTGTTATAGCCTATATCATGTCCAACCTATATGTCTATGAATGGCTCCAGTAGTAGGAAGAAAAAACTGAAAATGTTTTTTTTTGCGAACTACATTCCCCAGAGAGGTGGAGCATGGCTTACATAAGGTGTGTCTGGTTGTCACAAAAACACAGTTTCAGTGCTACCAACCGGTCCTGCCTTCAGTGGTATGTCGAGAATGACAAATAAAAACTGTTAACTTGCGGTGTAATGGCGGTGTCATGTTGTAGACATTGCTTCAATAACATGGTTGTCAGTGCAAAGCAAAGGATTGGCAACTTTTGTACTGGTATAAATATTTTGAAATTTAGTAGTATTTTTGCTATTAGCCTATGGCTACTTCTATTTTATTTCTTTGTATTTATATCTTAATTAAGCATAATACTTTTTCATCCTTTTAAGCAATGAGTCCCTTCATCCAATAAATAAATATATAGGCCTATGCGATCCTGAAAATATAGGCCAGACAGACCAACTGACACCTGACCAATGGTTACACCCATGTGCCATTGAAGATCGCAGATGAGCGCATGTGAAGTGAATACCGGTTCAGGTGTGATTCATTCACATGGGTGGCTAATTAATATCCAAAAAGACACTGCCTACATTGTCAACATTGAAATTAAATGGTCTAGTTGTTGAGTGGAAACATGGTAAACCTAGAGGCAACAAACTGCCATATTTATTTAGATGCATGTTAGGAATGGGTCGCATGACCCCTGGTGGTCAGCTATGGTAACAACAAGAGGTGATTTTTCTTTTACCTTAATTTTACCAGGCAAATCTCGCTGAGATGAAAACCTCTTTTTCAGGAGACCTGGCCCTGAAGTATCTTAAAACAACATACACTATAAAACAAAACATAAACATTAGTTATACATATAATGATATGTACGTAAAAGCCTTATTAATCCACTGAGTAGATCAAATAAATTGCCATTTACAACCACAATGTCCAATAGTGCTTTGCTCCATATCCTTTAGAATTGATAAATATTTTTATTTTCAGAGAGTTTTGAAGAACATTCCAATCTGTGGGGGCAGCAAACTTTAAAATATGTTTTAACGAATTCTGTACACAGGCAATTATCCTTCAAATGTAATGTCTTATATATATAATAATGGCTTTTATTTGTAGTTAAAAAAGTGCTTTGGTAAGTAGGAATTAACCCAATTAGTGCCTTATACATAAAACATAACCTAACTTGATGTATGTATGTAGCCTATAATCCTATTTTATTTCTCTATAGCCAAACTAAATTGATGCATTGCAAACAATGTGGTGTGGGCCTACTTAGTACTTACTTGGTTATCTGTGGGCCATCATAGCATGCAGCTACATCATTTAACAGAAGCGTCTTTGCCTCGAGGGGAGCCTTGCTTTTATTCTATACCAGGTGTAGCTTGCATGGCAAACAGAACCGACATGAATGCATAAGTCCACTTTTATTGTATTGCAGGCCAAGTGCCCTTCGTCTATCTCTTATTTACGGAATGTTTCCAACATCCAGGCCACTCAAAGCACTTCACAGTATTGCCTCACATTCACCCACTCTCACACACATTGAAGAACGTCGTCCGTTTTGCACAATCAGGGATTGATAGCAGCAGATACAACAGGTGCACAGTCAATGTTGACTCTGGGTTTATACTATATTGAAATCTTGGAATTCCTTTCGTCTTTCAAAGAATGCTGTGTTTCCATCGATGAAGTTCTGTGGCACATTCCTTCACTGCTAGGCCTTCCTCTGCAGTCACAGACGGGCGGCCGACCATTACATGTGCAGACACACCGCCATTGGTTAACCTGCTGGGCCACATTCATCACATTTGCATCCATCGCGTTTGCATGGAGGTAGAACAAGACTACACACACACACACTCTCTCTCTCCATTCTTAAAAGGTACAGTAGAACAAGACTACACACACACACACACTCTCTCTCTCCATTCTTAAAAGGTAGAACAAGACTACACTCTCTCTCTCTCCATTCTTACAGTAGAACAGACTACACTCTCTCTCTCTCCATTCTTAAAAGGAAGAACAAGACTCTCTCTCTCTCCATTCTTACAGTAGAACAGACTACACTCTCTCTCTCTCTCTCTCTCTCTCTCTCCATTCTTACAGTAGAACAGACTACACCAGGATGTTTAAAAACTCATTGTTGGCAGCAGTCAGACGTTTGAACGTAAAGTAATGTAAAACCATACACATATGATTTATTTGTATTTAAATAAAAAAGACTGTACAAAAACATTGTTGACTGGTATTTCATTATATAAATACTTTATATATTTCTGATGAATGTTTGGAGATGCTGGTATTTTTCTTTCTTTCTTTATTTATTTCTTTCTATCTATCTCTATTTTTTGCTTCCTTCCTTCCATTCACCCATCCATATAAACAACTAACCAACTAAGTTACTGTAACGTTAGTTACTGTACTGACGGCCGTAGTAGACTAATTGTGTCGCCAGCGCACTTAACTGCATTTACAGTAAATGCCTCATTGCTAAGCTTGAGCGCCCTCTAGTGACCATATGATGAATAGGCTTAATCATGAATTTCCTTTCTCCACTTTCTCTTACAATGTCTACATTGTAAATCGTATAAGCAGAGAGTCAATAAACCTTCACATCAATTAGCTGAGCTCCGTTGTTGCTCTTAATTTGGCGCACACTTGTCATCAGCTATGTCAAGTTCATTGTAAAACCGTTGGAATATCATTTCAGTGTTACTGTAATAGTGAAATTAAATAATAGCCAGTCCTGCCCTGCCAGACAGCGCTGGTAAATGGACTGCATGTGGGGCTTTTCCAACGTCAAAGCGCCGTGCAGTATAGCCTCATATTCACCCATTCACACACATTCATACACAGATGGTGGTGTCAGCCCTGCAAGGCACCACCTGACCACCGGGGGCAGGCAGGTGTCTTGCTCAAGGACACTCTGACACTAAGCCCTGTGCCCCAGCACGCAGAACTCATCGAACCCACAACCTTTCTGGTCAGCCACCCTAACCCTGATCGCGTCCTGCATTGTCAATCACCTGGGAACACGTTGCTCTTGTGCTTGTCCTTACAGAGCACAAGCACCAAGGTCATCGAAGGTGGGCTTTCCACCACAATGTCTGACTCCATGCATTATTTTCTGATGGATCCAAATGCAGATGTCACAGTTAAAGGTGCTCTTCCAACATTTGAAACATTAGCAGCAATTACCTATTTTCTACGTAAAGATACAGCAATGGTGTCCTGAGCAGAGAGTGACATCACACTCCCTGTGTGAGTGTGCACGTGTGTGCACGAATGTGTGCGTGTTAATCTCAGTGGGTACTTCCTGATTAAATAAAGGTTAAATTAAAATGTTGGCCTGTTCCGTGTCTTCTGAGTCTGCTATTTGTCTTAGCTCATTCCATGTCTGCATTTGGGTCCACCAACATAATTATATACAATTTGAAACAAGCCATGTTTCTATCAGCCAAGGGGTCCTTGGCCTGAAAAACATTGACGACCTCTGCTGTAGTTTATAGACCCGTGTGCTGTAGATCCAAAGAAAATGAATAATAACAAGATACCAAGAGACTGTAATGCATTTCAATGGAATATAAAACTAATGTAAGTATAAAAGTATATAACATGTATGTGACAATAAAAGCACCTTAACCCAGACAGCTATAGGCACAATTCTACCATGCATGGCCTAAAACAAAGTCCATTTACCCCAAACAGTTTGCTACATCAATACCATTGTGACCTCAGATTGACCGTAGGTACTTGGGAATTCATGTAATTTTCTAAAAATACTAATTTTGTGAAAATTGTTTTATTAATTAAATTATTTGAGTAAAAGAGAAATAATGGGCACTGTTATGGTGACATCCGTGTACCTCCCCATTGACTTGCATGGAGCACTCTGATCTGCATAAAGATTGAAAAGACCTTTTCCCCGTTGCCGGGATCCACCCGATTGCTATCATCTCTATTTTTTTCACTGAGATTACTGTCTGGAAACCTTGTTGGCCCTAGTGTGTTCACAGCCTGCCTGCTGGCGGACCAATCAGTGTGGGGCAGTGAGATGACATTGAAGTCAAGCGTGTTGAGCTAGATGAGGAGATACAAACAGTTGTCCAATAATTCAGCCTTCCACCCCACCCACTTACCCATCTGAAAATGAAATGCGGAAGGGCCGTCTGTTGAAAGCTCTCTGTTATTCCAGGTCCTCTGGTAGAGCTGTTGGCAGGCTCAGAGGGCCCAGCAAGAGGGGAACAGCTGCAGATCAAGGGCTAAAAAGAAGGCCAAAATCACAGGCTAGTCCATGGGCAGCACTATCCTATAGGAGGAAAGATGGCGGCCTCACAGAGCAACTAGTCCATGAGCAGCACTATCCTATAGGACGAAAGATGTCCGCCACTGGTGGGCAAAAGTCTGCGTGGAGGAATGATTCCTGAAGGCCTACCTGACTTGTAGCTGAAACGTTCGTTGATCACTCCCCAATTGCCAGCCTTAATAGGGTTTGCAGTTTTACACACTCTATTTTAGAAATCATATAAAGATCTGTTGGTGGACCTTTTGGAGTAATAGCCTTATAGATAACGTTTCTAACTGTAATAAGAAGAAAAAAACAACATACACAAATTCTATAATGTAGAACGGAGTGAGAAGAACGTTCGTCCGGCAAGACCTTTGCAGGGATTCCTGTCCGTCCTGTGCGTTTAAATACCGCGGCGCCCCCTTTGGTAAACGAACAGTTACAGTCGGGGCCTGAGAGCGGCAGCAGCGGCAGCAGCGGCGGCAGCGGCATTGTAACGCAGATGTTCTCTAAGACGACGAGCCGAGGAACATGTCAGTCGGACCGGGCACTGCGCGGTGCTTCAAGTGATGGGCTGCGAATGCTGACACGATGACCCAACGCGTGGGGGGGCGGGGAAGACCACGCAGTTGAACTGCGGCTGGGGTGATACGGCTTGTGCGTCTGCCCTCGCCGAGAGGTTTCGAAAAAACCGAAGCGGTCGGCTCCAATCGACCAGAACTATTTTTTTTTTTACCCCCAAACATGTCTCTACTGAAACAACGCGGCAGAGAGCTTGAGCGGTTCGATGGACTGTCTCTCCTTTACTGGTATGTTAACGCTGGAGATGGGATGCAAATGTCTCTTTAAATTTCCATCTCGTGTTTCTGTAGTACTTTCCCCGCCGCAATACCACAATAGGAGTATCACTTGGGGGCTGCTGTTTCTGTTGCTAATGTATAAATATTGAAGCGTTTGTCATTCTGTCTGACCAGATTCGTGTTTGGTGTGTTTTATGGCTCCACTAAATGACACGTGAAGAAGCTAATATAATAATAGTGTCAAATGTTTGCTATGGGGTTTAATGTGTGTGTATGTTGGGTAGGATGTATAAATCTGACCGGCTCTGCTGTCCAGCCCAGCCACAGAACGCGCTGTGTGTACGCGCGTACGCGCTCACGTGTTATGTGAGCGCAGGGGGTTAATATCGTTTCTCCTCATCGGGGAAGGAGGAGTCGCCTCATCTTCTTCTGCTGAGTGGACGTTTGGTGCTCTGGCTCGGTCACATCTCAGATTTTCTGGTATCCCGTTGATACCCCCACCCCCCAACCCTTGAAACCCAACTTCTCTCTGTATCTGCGCACGTCTGCGTGTCCGTGTGGGCTATCCGCCGACGACAGAAGACCACCCCGATGTTTCTCTCATCCAAGAAGTTGCCCGAGCTCTGGGACTACTTTCTCATTTACGTCTCGGGAGCCCTTGAGTTTAACCCCGACAGCAATCCCGTAGACATGGGACTGTTCCCCATTCGGATGAACCCCACCATTAAAGAGCGGTAGGTACTGTAGCCGGTACTGTAGCCTTTAAGGATCGGTCGGTAGCCTACATGTAGCCATCCTTTTGACGCAGCCTCGACCATTCCAGCTGTCCGCGGGAAACATACAGTATAGATTTCAGACATCGGGTCGCGGGGCGGTTTTAGTGTTTTGTCCAATGCGCAAGCATGCATGATTGCACTTGAGAAGCGGTGGGTGGGATGACGGAGTGTGGTGGTAGTGGTGGCGTGTGTGTCTGTGTGTGTGTGTGTGTGTGTGTATGTGTGTGTGTGTGTGTGTTTGTGAGGGAGCGGGGGGGGGGGGGGGGGGGGTTGAGCTGTAATTAATTTCATGCGTTATTGATGTACCTCCAGTAGCCTGCTTAGATATTGACCGCGCGTGAATCAGCTTTCGTACATAATTAAAATTGAACCGGGGTTTTATAACAGGCTTCTTTTGAGAACAGACTGACAAATGCTGCTGTTGTAATAGCCCTCTCCAACCCCCCCACCCCATCCCGCCATCCCCAATGTCTTTGCGGGGGACTAAAAGTTCTATGGTGCAAAATCCACCCTATAGCCTAGCTGACGACAGGTATTTCCAATGACCCCATGAAGAACGCCTATACACATATATTCTCATTTTCTTTTATTTTTTTAAGGTGTCTTTTACCTTGCTGCATTTGAAAGCACGACATTGTTATACTGTTTCCCCTTAGACATAAATATCCTATAGCACTTAGGCTGTATTCAGGAATCTAAAGAATGATGGATGATAAATCCAATCGACAGCGCAGACTGGCTGTTGGATCACTCGAGGCAAACGCCATTCAATCTCTTTTAATTCCTTCGCCAATTTCACCTCTTTTTTTCGACGCTGCATGGCTCATGCAAGCTTGCTGTCGTTTGTCCGTCGGGGGGAGACCCTTCACACGGGCACCACATCGCACAGCACGGGTGGGATAGAGAGAGCAGCGCCACCGTAACCGGTGTGGTGCGCTGCTCTGACGTGATTCGACGTGATAGGCTTGTCACCTGCCAAGCCACACTGGGTCGGCCTGCAGGATACACATCTCTACGCAGAAAACGCAAACCTGCTCCCATTGTGTCGGATCGCCTGTCTTCACCGTATCATGACTATTTCTTTTCTATAGGCGTAATAACGCCTACGGTATATGAGACCACACATGGGCTATCATCTGCCCATGTAATTGTCTTGTTGTCGGTGTTGTTGATGTTAATACCTCATCAACAATCAACAACACCGAAAACAAGACAATTACATGGGCAGATGATAGCCCCTATTATCAGGAAATATTGGCGGTTCCCTTCCCCGCCAAGACAAGTCACAAAACTAGTCCAAGTAGTCTCCCACCCCCCGGAATTCCATCTTGACATTTGGGCATTTTTTGGAAAATTGCCATTGAGTCTATAGGGTCACTTCTAACATGCACTAGTGTCATTATATGCACTTCATTTTAAAGTACTTGCAGGCAATAGGGCAATAGGATATAAGCCTCTGTAGGCTATTATGCCCAAATAGCCTAATTAAAAGCTCTGTCAACGTGAAATCAGGTTTTAATTGTTTTGGGGTTTTTTTTGCAGCAGTTTTTAAATGCTTTTTCAATATTTGTTAACTTCGTCCATCGCAACATTCTGGTGATTTGTTTGTTTGTTTGTCTGTTTGTTTGTTTGTTTGTTTTTGTTTGTTTTCTAATGCGTATACTGACTATCAGGCATATATATCCTCATTCGTGTGAATCTGGAGATAATTGTAATCAATGCACTGCATATTAATTCATCCTTTTACACTTCCAGCTGTATTGATTTGTCTGAAATCACTTCATTGACTTGCATTTTAATTCCACAAGCTATCAAACCTCACGTGAAAAATGCTGACTGGAGATCTCCCAGGAGAGGAGTGGGCTTGTTAATGCCTGTTTGCTTTGCTGACTTGCTTATTGTCTATTTTGGGTGTTGTCGATTTACTGTCCTCTGGTATTCGAAGTAAGTTGCAAATGTGGTGTGGACTTGTGACATCTGTAATTAGCTGAGAAAAGCCAATGCCTTTGATTCAAGTTAATTAAAAAGGTCCGCACTCATGCGTTTCACAGTTGGGTGTCTAAAAGATGATTAAAAAGCACACGTGGCATGTCAAACTTTTGTAATGCGTGTAGTTTAGTCCTACAATAGGCCTACTGTTTTAGATTCGGCAGAAACGAATTAAATATTTTGTTTGTCAACTGTGAACTGTAAAAGCATGTTATGCCCCACCCACCCCATATATCGATCTGATAATGACAGTGGTGGGCTATATACCTCTTACAGACAGATGTTTACACTCAGACTTTAATATTCAGCTGTATATGCCATTTCGGTTGTTGTTCTGGATGTAGCCTACGTGCTGAATGCACGACCGACCGTGGCCATACATTTGTCAGCCTCTGCGCTACAGTGAAGGCTTTAGGTCCAATAGCACTGTTCCCCAGAAACATGATATTTAGACTGACGTGCCAAAGATAAACCAGCAGCCTACACCTGCCATCTGCTTAGTGACAGCTCATCGATCATCTGGCGTGAGTGTAGGCTACACGGTTCAAACCAACTATTTTATTTCATTTGTTTGCATATATAACATAGCCTACATTCATTTTATTGTATAGGCCTATTGAATGAAGCATTTTACGTCTAAAACATTGCATCGTCCTTGATAAATGCATACTCAAACAACAACGTACAATTTGCATGTATGTTGGTGTATAACCTACATTTTTAATGCAATGCATTGTAATGCTGAAGGCTGACTAAGAATGCCCCACACTGAGCAACATAATGAGCCTATACCTTGTGAGGAATAAAGCCTATTCCTTATTGAGTGGTGCCTACAACAAATACCATTCCCTATACCTCGTTATTCTCCGTAAGGGAACAGCGGTTATATCGGTAACCACGATATGGGCCATTGTTATGGTAGCCTATGCGACACAGATCGTCTCAATACACTCAGATGATTTAGCAGATTCTTTCATTTAAGGAAACTACCAGTGATTTAGATCTATAAGAATTAAGGAGATGGGGATGGATCTGTAAGCTGTCGCCGATCATAAATGCCCATTTACGCATATCGACCTTGCAGTACCAGTTTCACCCCTGTAGAGGGCAGTCTGTCATTGGAAATATGACGTGATCAGACGTTCAATCTTCAAAATTTAACGTCACGTGCTCTGAGATATCTCTAAACACATTTTCGTCCGTGCACGCGTGCGTGGATGGAGTGCGAGATAGTGGATCCAGGTCCCGCGCTAGACTATATTTAATTTCTCATCATGGTTGGGATAATCCCCTAATCTGATAACACACCACTGTGCAGATTTTGCGATTATGATGCAAATCGTTGTTGCCATAGCCACCAAATTGGAAGTGTTGGGGGCAGGGGGGGGCGGGGGGGGGGGGGGGGGGGGGGGGGGGTGTAGTACTGCTGCTGTATGAGACAGATTGAGGCTAACATGCCTCTCATAATAATAATAATACTAATAATAATAATAATGATAATAATCATTATTTATATAGTACTTTTTGTACAGAATTGCAGTTAGTGCTTTACAGAGAGGGAATACTGTACACTAGTTGTGCTTCCCATAAACAAATACAGGATAAAACATTAATAAAAATAGTTAAAGAAATCAGATAAAAAGAAAAAAGAAAAAAAAAACTTAAAACAGGTGCATAAAGGAATACAATAAATATACATAACATTATACTGAAATTACATACGTTATAAAATTGGTTAAAGGAATCAGATTATATAAATATATGAGAAATTAAAACTCATGTAGACTATGTGTTTATTAGATGGGCAGGTCACACACCAGCAATGGTAAACAAACAATATTCTACAAGAATAATTACAGCATCAGTTCGTCATGACTACTACCATGTCAATATCATTAAATAAAAATAATAAAATGAATGGCCTAATAACACATAAGAGCAGAAAGGACTTTAAGTTACAGTAAATAAACTGCAAGAGCAGAGAAAAGATAAGGGCCTTCAATGAATATATGCACAATATTTATCTTGACTGCATATGTGTCATGCTTGTGTGTATTCCTATATGCAGGCAATTGTGTGTTTAGAGGAAATGGGACCTTTATGTCCAATGAAGGGACATTGATATTGATTTATTGCTGCTCTGTGTGTGTATGTGTGTGTGTGTGTGTGTGTGTGTGTGTGTGCGTGTGTGTGTGTGTGTGCGAGTGTGTGTGACCTCATCGTTGCTGTGCTGGAGTAAATAACTGCTCAGGTTGCACAAGAGTAAGACAGTGGAAATAAATTAACAATAAGACAATTTGAAATTAGATGTACATTTTGACTTACTGTAAGACTGTGACACATTTAGACATGTTTAAATCCTTTAAAATAATTAATATTGTTACATTAGTTATTCAGCAGAAGATGGTAATGACAGAATATTCTATAGGCGAACTGATCCCTGGGTACCATGGAAACCCTATAGGGGGAATCAGAGAGGGGACGGTCTCCACTGTAGTGGGTTAGAACACTGAGCCAGGGTGAAGATCATGAAAAGTCAGTTTGCTTCAAGCAACATTAAATGGCGGTGCGTAAAGGCCTGCATACAGGGGAGACTGTTGATAGTTGTAGCATGGATCGGTTGTAACACTTCCAATTTCTCCAATCAGAAACAAGTTACGAATCATCTGATTCAATTAGTCCTTATAGCACAAGTAGCACCCTGTGGCAAACACAGACAATGTTAGAAAAAATATAATATTTTGAGGTATGAAGGTTTTTTTTTTTCATTGAATTTAAGATCAAACTAAAATCACGTTTATTGTGTAGCTACAGATATTTTCGATGTAAGTTGTTAGTGCTAATTCTTTACCTGTTCCATGATGACAAGAGTCTGGGTTAAGAGTCTGAGTTAGTTGTAAAGACAATAAAAATGTTACAGAATTACAACCAAGCAAAACTGACTGAAAAATAATGTTCTTTCAGTAACTAGTAGTGTAACAAATAACTTTTTATAAAACAGTAATAATATTACAGTTACTAATCCAAGAAATGCTGCATTACTGTGTTACAAGAACAAGATTTCCCCATAGACTTCCATCTAAAGATGTGCCTTTATTATTTTCTGGTCCTAGCAAACCTAGGGTAGGCTAATTGAACCAACCTGTCCATCATCTGGTTTGAGAGGCTGCAATGTTTTTACTTTGGCTGATTGTTGAGTCCTAAGGTTCATTATTGTTCCAATTAACAGGATTACATTATAAAATGAGCTGGATACACAGTACAGGTTGTCATTTTTTGCAAAGGGGCGAGGCAGGGTAGTGATTGTGAAAGTAATATAGTAATGTAACGAGTAACGTAACTAATTACTTTTAATACCCAGTAATAAGTACAGTAATATTATTACTTTTAGAAGGGGTAATAAGAAGCTAGTAACTTATTACTATTCCTGAGTAACTTGCCCCCGATGTCACTGACAGTACAAGACATACACAAATATTACACATATGCTCTAATAAGTGTATTTATTATTATTAATTATTAATACACATTATGTACTGTCACACACACCAGTTAAAGCATTTAAGTGTTGAATAAAAGTATTTCAATAGATCATAATCATTCATTCATAATGTAACATTTTACCACATGGTCAATCATAACGGTACATTTCAGGTACATTTCAGAATGGTACAACAGACCTGGACTGTAGGGTGAATTGTAACATTTCACTCATTGTGTTAAAGACTAATCCATTAATTTTCTGTTTGTGTCACAGAGATAATAGCTACACCATTTAATAGCAGACATATAAATAGTTTGTATCACATTTTGAAAACACTGTCTTAAAAGCACTCCAAGATTCAGAAATGTCAAAAATGTTACAACTAACCCCAATCTCCCCTACGGACAACCCAGGGTGAAATACCACTATTTTTGCACATAACAGTGAGACTCGGTTCTGGAGGCAATAACAATAGATAAGAGGCTCTGTTCTGTTCTGTTCAATCAAACAATCACATTTGGAATGTGTTTAATCCCAACAGAATTAATCTAAAACAGCGCAATTCGGCGCGCAATTCGTGTGTTTACAACACACTGTGCAGAGCTTTGCTTAACTCACAACATGTCGCACTTCAAAACAAAAGCAAGCATGTTCCAAAGGTTGAAAGTGCCTCTGGGATTTGCCAGGTAGGTGCTTCAATTTCTAGATACAATTGTATAGTGATATTCACCGTTTGCTAAATTGGTTATAAGATGTAGGCTAATGATACAGGTCTAATAATATATGTTCATAATATAATTTCATAATTAAAGTATTGTCTAAATATTAAATGCTTCAACGTTTGCAGGAGATATGGAATATATTGTGTTGTTATAGTATAGATGCGTATAGAAAAGATGCGTAAAGATGAGCGCACCGATTTATTAAAACGTGTGGCCGTCCGAAGAATATCTCTCTGTGACATGACTGCTTGGCTACATTATCCTCAGTTAAGGAAACGTTACACATTATAGCCCCTTGACTCTGCACGCTCTGACCTTTTCTGTGACTCTTGCCATTATGTTATGTAAGTGTGTGTGTGTGTGTGTGTGTGTGTGTGTGTGTGTGCGTGTGCGTGTGCGTGCGCGCGTTTTAAACGACGTTTTGGATGAGAGGGAAGAACTGATAATTAAAACATAACAAATAAATTAACATTTTTATAGTCTCACACGGCCTGGCTGTCTGGGAATTAGAGGATTGAAGGCAAACGATTAGGATGTAGTGCCTCGCACCAGGAGCGAGCCCCGTGCGCTCCCGGTGCGCGGAGCGTGGTGCAGTGGAGCGGTTCGGGTGAGAGAGAGAGAGAGAGAGAGAGAGAGAGAGAGAGAGAGGGGGGGGGGTTGGGGGGACGTTCCTAGTCATGTTTAAAGGAGTCCTCATCAGCAGGTCAACTCTGTTCCCGACCGTTTCCCTGTCTTGTCTTGTTCTGGGGCGGACCTCCATGTTTTCCGGTCCAAGTGTTTTTTTTTTTATCAGGCTATGTCCTTTGTGGCGGTGAAAAACCACGCGTCTTTGAAAACACGGCCGGATTGAAGTTGCGTTGTGATCCTGTCACTGTTATTCACTAATGTCTTATTGGCAATCCCCTCTCAGTTGTTCGCACTGTTTATTTTGTCATTATAGGCTTTGTTAAACTGCCCGATTGTTTGATTATAAATGTTTTTGGTAGTTTCAAAGGGGGTTCTAGCAAGAGCAAACTCATTTTGCCTTAGTCTATTATGAGAAACATTTCACGATTTGTACGAGCTTTCAAGTGGACCCTTCGACAATGCCTGTGATTCTAGGGGGGTTTGATATAAGGAAAGTGTGCGTTTGATTGGTTCGATTTTGCTGCCTTTAAAATTGATCAATGCAAATAACATGCTACTCTGTACAATGTCATGTAGTGTAGTGGAATACTATATTACCTGATGTATTGCATGACTACATATTTTTCAAAGGAACATCAAATTATTTTCTTTACAATGGAGAGTGCTATACATTTCAGTGAATGTCATTTGCCTTTAGAGGTGCATCAATATATACAGTAGGTATTTTCTTTACAAAATATGTGGTTATGTATTCTACAATATATTTAGGAGCATAAATATAATATAATGAATAATAATGTCTGTTATTCTGAACACAGTCACTGAGTTAGTGATACATACTTTTTTATTCTTCCTATTCAATTGTCAAAACAGCAACTGCAACCTCTGACATACTATTATACATTGCTATTGTACAATACATTTATACATCGCCATCTTGTTACTTGCTAATTTTGTGCTATTGCAATTTACAGTTTAACTCTGTTTATATCTTTATTGTTCATGCCAAGTCAATGTTATATATATAGGTCTATATATATATATATATATATATATAGTATACTGTAGATAGTATACTGTAGACAGACAGACAGACAGACAGACAGACAGACAGATAGATAGATAGACAGACAGACAGACAGACAGACAGACAGACAGATAGATAGATAGATAGATAGATAGATAGATAGACAGACAGACAGACAGACAGACAGACAGACAGATAGATAGATAGTGAAACCCAACTGAAATAGAGATTCATTAACAACATAGGAGAAACACAACAGCAATAGATAGATGGCTTGGAAAAAAAAAACTTTTAATCTGTTAACCTTCGCTTGTGACTTTATATATCTTTATTTCTTTAATGTCTTTCTTTTTTCTTTCTTTCCATTCTATCGTTCTTTCCTTCTATCTTTCTTTCTTTCCAGGACTCTCATGGGCCCGTATGGTGTTGACCGAGCCGTGCACTCCATAGAGTTTATAGACTGTGAGAACGGCTTGGGTATGTGTGCGCCACTCTTTCACGGTGTGCGTCCCAACAAAGCACCTATTCCCTGTTCCGTAAACCCTCTTATTGTCCAAAATCGTCCCACACTTAGTTCACTATTTAGGTGTGAGCCGTTTTGTAGAGCTGTTTGCATACCTTCTGGACAGCCTGGTTCCCACATAGGTATTATTACATTACCCCAACTGCTACCTCAACATATATGCACATATGCTCGCAATCTGAGCAATATAATTAAGAAAAGTAGTGTTTTTGAATGTTGTTAGGATGAAATGTGAATGAGCACGGGCATTCTCACCGCCGCCGAGCACTAAAAGCCACAGACTAAGCTGCTTAACGCCAAAGCTACCTTACATTAAGCAAAAAGACGTACGTGAATGCATTCCCACAAAACCAAGCAGCACGGTGTTATTAACCTTTTGAGAAATGCGCACTACAGCTCTATGATAAAGGTAATGCATGCTCGTCATTGTTACCATTGCAGTTCAAAGACCTTAGTGCATATACTGCTTCCATGTCCAGAAATACCTAGACACGTTTTTTGTGTTCGCAATAAAGCAGCTTTCATGTGCTCAGATTATGAAAATGGCTCCAGAATAGTTATTGTGCTACTGTGTTCTTTTTGCACATGACATTCCCATGTTGTTCTCTCAACCCAGTAAAGCCTTCTCTCGTCAGATCAGCAGAGAGAGAGAGAGGGGGGGG
>JAODUK010014202.1:0-28001 GCA_027564635.1 Typhlichthys eigenmanni | reverse complement strand
GAAATGCAAACAGTCTTACCGTGTTCCCAAAAGCAGCCGCTTCCAAGAGATTGACAGGGGAGTGTGTAAATACGTGAAAAAACGGAATGAAGGAATTCCCATAGAGCGGTCATTCAACTTAAGACACTGGAAATCGCCAAAGAGCTAAATAACCACTGATGTGGTAGAAGAATGTTCAAAAACGGTACAGCAAGTATTATTTAATGTATTTTTAGTATAATTAATTTTTAACATTTGGTCTTTAAAAAGTGTTTTTCCAAAAATTATTCTTGAAAAAGGGGGGGTCGTCTTATATTCAGGGTCGTCCTATATTCAAACCAATACGGTGTAAGAAGATACAACTGGCTAATATGGGGCTGGGGGAATTTGTGCTTAGATAGCGCACACGCCCTAGATCAGACGTCATATTCGAAGGGCTAGCCTCATGAACAAATAAAATGTAAAGTTTGCGGTACCGGCGGTTGCTTTCCACGGCCTGCGGTTGGGTTAGCAACACCGCGGTATTGCAGTATTGAGGTTATCGCGACAGCCCTAATCCTGTTGTCTTATCCATCATTCCTGATTAAAACATGTCCTGGTTCTTCTGTCTGCTCCAGGAGGGACACACAAACGGCAGATGGCAGTCGGACCTCATGGCACCCCACCAAGCGCTCGCCACCTCTCTCCAACTCTCAGTCAGTCTCCACCTCGCCCACTTTAAACCCTCCTTTGAGGAAACCTCTGAGGAAAGATGGCCGGTCTTACTCTCCACCCCAGCGTCTTCCCCGACACACAGGTAGAGAATAGCCCTTCTTTCAAATCCAGTTTGATGATGTCCGAACATGCCTTGATGCTTAAGCACTAGGGGTGTAACGTTACACTGAAGTCACGGTTTGGTTCATACCTCGGTTTAGACCTCACGGTTCGGTACATTTTCGGTACAATTGTTTTTACTCACATAGCCTTAGCTTATAGCCTATATCACGTGTTTTTTACAGAAAGTACCTTTGAAATATAGGCCTAGGCATATTGTAGAAACCGAAATATACAGCCATGCATTCCTTTTCCCAATAATTTTATTGATCCAACTGTTACGTTGTATTCTTAACTTTGTTGTTCACATGATTTCTTCAGATATATTAATACATTCATGATTCTACTTAACTGGCTAAAACATGCCTAATATTATGCTTATACTGCACAACGCAGTTGTAACATGGGGAGCTGGGCAGACCGGCGGCACACCCCCTCCCATTAATTAAGGATCTAGCTTACTATGAGTTATTTTGGCACTTTCTCTCCTGTTTGTTTCTCTTCCACATGTATTGCTTCATTTCTTTTTACATTGTTCTCTATAAATGACCCTTGTCAACAGGGAGCTCACCTGATGGTCGGAAGCGTCCCCATGATGACTTTGACAAACGCCCCATAGTTGCAAGTCGTACTGTGTCATCTGTATCGGCTTCCAAGCTAGCCCAGAAGTCCAAAATGAGGTCATCGCATCCCTTGGCCAAGACTCCTGCAAAACCTGCCCTTAAGCCTTTGGGCAAGACTCTCACGGCAGTTAGCTCCAAGACGGACACGGTGAGTGTTAACTTTTTTATATATTGTGAAATATACAATGGAAATATACAAGCCACACATTGGATAATAGCCCTGATTTGAATGTCTAGATTAGTCAAGGTGAAACTTCCCTGCTTTCTAGGCTGCTAATACTCCACCAGCCAAGAAGAAAAAGATGATCAGCCCTGCCTGCAAGGACTCCTCTGATGCTCCAGGGGTTCACCTGAAGGATGCCTCCAAGCAGATAATGACTGATGTGGCGGGTATCTTGAGCAAGACCTGCAGTGTGATCCTAACACCCATCTGTAAAGATAAGGAAGGACGTTACATCTCAGGACAAAAGGTAAAATAAATATATTGTTCTCATTGATGCAGTTTACTTTTGATTTACCAGATTGCATCTTATCCTTGTAATTATTCCCAAGGTTTAAACAAAAAAAGGATTAGTAAATTAAGTAATTGGTAAAATGTTGGATTGTAGAGTTTTTTTACCTAAATAATGTTTACACATTAATGAGGTCCATTTTTATTTTTTTATCAACTTTAGGATACATAATGCCAGCGTTATGTGTTTGAGAAATGATGCAAGTCAGTTGATGCTATACAGATATTTCTATAAATAAAGCATGTTACTAGAATAGATTATTTTATTCTGTTCAGCAAGTGAACTTGTATTGTAAGGTAAGAAAACAAAGTTCTGAACTAGGAAAAGTTCAGTATTGCTTTAATGCTTATGTTTAACTTTTTTATTTGTTTTTAGAAACCAGAGAAAGTGAAGTCCTTATCAGACCTCAACGCAGGGTATTTACCATGTTGATTATCATTGTATTATGTAAAAAAATTCAACATTTATCTGTGTATATGCCGAATCTAAAAATGTGTGCATGTATTAATTTCTCTTTTCACAGTGATGCAACAAAGACTGATCCTGCTAGTGAAACCCAAGGTAAGCCAGAACTATCAAACAAAAATAATAAAACATGCACAGGAAAGGAAAGAACTGTGCCGATATTTCTCTTCTGATTAAACCATTTAATCTCCACAGGAAATGAAGCTAAACAGAATACTCCCAATAAGGTCTGATACACACCTGCTATTTTAACATTGAAACTAGAACATAATAAGTGGTGGAATTAAGATGATTGTGTGCAATTCAGCAGTTATTTTTCAAATGTGTGTTGTTGTAGGTGCAGAAGGGTATAGTCCTGATCTCTGGACTTCCTGACAGTGGTTGGTCTGAGAGTGACATCATCAATCTAGCTGAGCCTTTTGGGGAGCCATGTGAGGTTATCATAACACCTGAATTTGGAAAGGTTGGTGTTTTTATATGCAAATCGGTGTTGCTACAGAGTTTTGACTCAATGTGTCTAAAATATAGAAGGCACAACATTTGTTTGTATGTTGACTTTACCTGGCATGTATCGTTTTTGTTCCCTGAGTTTTCTGCACTTTATTTTACATAGTGGAAACATAGCAATGTGTTCACAGGATGGTAGAAGTCAACTAACATCCATGGCTTGATATCTAGCATACAGTACATGAATAACTTGGCAGTTGTATCCGGTCCATTACATCAGCTTTTCCATGTGTTCCTTAGGCACTAGTGTGGCTACCAAATGTGGAGACCGCCAATGAGATGCTAAAGGTCAGCTCATTCAGCAAAGTGAAGATTAAAGACTCTGAGCTGAAGATGAGCATCGTCAAACAGGCTGTTAGCCTGGACACACCCGTATGTTATTTTTCTCAGATATCATTATGTTAATTTTAATATAATTTGAATGTGTTTTCACATTTTGATAAGTTTAATAATTGCTTGTTACTCCTGCTAACTGATTGTTGAAACTCCTTTACAGGTGGCACTATACAACCTCTTGAAGCGACAGCTGGACACATCAGTGAGTGTTTATCTTCTTCTTCAGACTAGGCCTGTGTGTTAAAGTGGACTAATCTGTTCTCCACTGCCCTCCACTGACCAGTAAATATACTGCACCCATTTACTTGTCCTCTCAGTATTGGGTTATGAATGGCCTATTTCATGTGTGTAGGAGCCTCCATCAGCAGTAGGTTGGAGCAACCTGTTGGTGATCAAAAATGTGCCAAAGACGCCCACCGGCCCCACAGAAGTCCGCAAACTGATCGAGCGCTTTGGGGTTGTACAGAACTCTCTGGTTCTCAATAACAACATGGTAAGACCATGCTTCTTTGGCTATGTGTGATTTAAAGGTAGACACCTTTACTGTTTTATAATCCCCATAGAAGCCTACATTTTCACCCCAGCTTGCTGTGGTGAGCTCTTTAATTAATGGTTTTTGGTACCAGGTACTTAAATTTCCAGTAGTAGTCACTCAATGTAGCTTGTCGTCATAGAAATGTAATTGTTCAAACTTCTTCTGCCATGCTTTTATAGATCTGTAGTCACTACGTTTTTTCTTCTTCTTAGAGGTATTTCATGCTCTTTTTCACTTGTTGACACAGTTCATTGACTTCTCAAAGCAATGTAGTTGACCAGCTTAGGTGAAAAGCACGATCACAACCACAACTCTCGAAAAACTGTCAGATTTCAGTGAGTTGCTTTAAATTTAACAAGCCACTGCCCACCCCATCACTCTTGATAATACGCCTGGCCTGTCAACATCAGTTCCTTGCCTTGTATACTACGTAGCTGGCCATATCCTCATATGGGTGTTACCAAACACACTGTGTGCAGTAATCTACACAACATACACTTTTCTCTCATTCGCCTGTTTCCCTGCCCCTCTCCCGTTTTTAGCAAATACAGACCAGGAAGCTAACAGTCCACTTTGAAAGGCTTACTACTTCTCTGTGTCACATCGATATTGCTAATTCCAAAAATAACTAGAAATACTTTTTCATAGAATGGGTCCTTTAAAAATAAAAATAACTTTTCTTTTTTTATTATTTTTATCAATTTGGTTATTGTAACATTTCCCTACATTGTTAGAATGTAGAGACATCTCGGTAGACGTTGTTAGGCAAATTGAAGGGATTCAGCTCTTACTGTATGCTTTCTTCAGGATCTATATAGTACAGTTTTGCAGGTTGCCATTTAATAAAGGTGACTAAAAGCAATTGCAGCCGCTGTAGTAACTTACAGTATGTCCCATGTCACGCATGATTCCGTGACGATTCTGACCAGTCAGTAGTCTGCAGTGTTTCCACATAACCTTTTGGTATTGCCTCAGCTCATTCCTTAGGAATCACAACAGAGGGAATACCAAATAGAAGTACCAGGTACTGCTAGTATTATCCACACCTGTTGCATGATGAGAAAACAAAGTTGAGTGGAGCTGAAAAAAATAAAGTTTAAATATGCAATTCGTCAATCGCAATTAATTACGTATAACGTGCGATTAATCGCGATTGCGTCTTTTAATCGTCTGACAGACAGAATTTATTTGTATATGTCGTTATCTGTGAAGTCTCAGTTTATGCTTCTGTTTCAAAGCTACACCGTAACCTACGGACAGGGCGAAACCTACGTCATAGGCTACGCCGTAGCGTGATGTGCACCTCTCCAGAATGTAACTATTTATTTCGGGAGCTTAAACCAGACATGGCACTTCTATATAGTGGGGCTTCACCTGCACAGTCAACACGACCAGCGCAGAAGTATAATATGCTTACCAACTATGGCGTAGACTCGACGCAGAAGCATAAATCTGCCTTCAGAAGCCGATGTTGTAACGTCTATGCCGAGACCACCTTCTCCAACAAATGTTCTCTTTGAACCACTTTGAATGAAAATAATCTTGTTACACGGATGTGTCTCCACTGTATCAGATCATCTGTGAGATGGCAACACCTGCCATGGCATTGGCGGTCAGCAAGCGCTTCCAGAAGTTTCCATGCATCGTTCAGAACCACCCTCTGTATTTCACCCGCAAGGCTGACCCAAAGCCTGGAACACAGACCAAGGTCACCACAGCATACCTGGATATGCCTAAGGTAATTTTACTAAAGGTTTGATCCACTTTATTGTGAGTCAGTTAGGGAATCAATTTTTCTTTTGCTGCCAATTTCAATGGATCATGGATTTTGGGAAATGTATCCCAAAGCTCCAATTGGCCAGTTTGATAGATACCACTGATATGGCTGAATTGATGAATGTCTCATGTATTCACCTACTACATGTCTGTTATTTTTAACCTTTGACTTTGTTTTTAGAAACTAGAGGAAGAGAAGCCCTTACCAGAGGAAGAGAAGCCCTTAACAGACCCCAACACAGGGTATTTACCATCTTAACTATTATTCTTGCACCACCCTGTATGTGTGCTGAAAAGATAAATGTTAATGTCGTAGATGTGCACAGGGTGGCTGTTTATTCATGTAATAATGTGAAGCTTTTGATGACTGTTTTGATACAACTGTGGGAAGTACTGTGAAGTTCATGGGAAGGACATTGACAGTCTCACACTGCAGAACTTACAATATTGCTGTGTGTGTGGAGAATGTAATACAAACCAGGGCTGCATGGGGCTTTTCCAATAGCCCACCCTGGATTACTCCGGAGATAAATGTTCTCCTTAAGGAGAAAAGGAGGGCTTTTGAGCTAGGAAATGAGGACGTTTTGCAGAAGCAGTTGAAGATCAGGCAGGAAAAGAGCAGCTACATGATAGCTCAGTGGCAGCAGGGCGTTGTCAACTGAGACCCTGGCAATATGACTAATCTCCCAGCCTGTGGAGGACCAAAAGTGTGAATGATCACAGCATCGGCTTCAGGTTTGATCTGTAGGTTTAGGTTTGATCAGTCATATGCGCCTTCCCCCCTGTCCAGGCGTCCCTATGCCAACCCCCATCATCTGTACCCTATATGTACGCACACTAGGGGTATAAGAAAATATTGATTCACCAAATATTGCAATATTGTGTTGCGCAATATTGTATCGATATTGAATTGTGGCCCTTTATCGTGATACGTATCACATCGCCCTATTCTTGACAATACACAACCCTACCAGTGACCCATCCATAGAATGGACATTGAGATGGTGAAATACCTAAGTGCCCAGGTGTTCACCTGAACTATAACCTGGGCTGTGCTGACGATAACGGATGAATCTCATTAGAAAGGACCGAGCAAACTTGATTTGCCAAGTAGTCCAGCCATCTTCTATGGAGTGGTCTGTTGGGGCAGTGCAGATTACTGACAGGAAGAGGCTTCACACTAGGGCTGGGCCATATGGACCAACATTAATATCTTTATATTTTTGCGCTGAATGGCGATACACTATATATATATAAAAAATTGGTTTAAGTGCTCAGTTGTAAAAGCCAAATAGGACATGTCAGATGTCGCAAATATCTTAATTTAGAATCCTTTTATAAAAATGTTATGCAAATAAATATTTCCTTTACTTACTAATTTTATCAAAATTGACATTTAAAATCACATAAATAAACATAAAATAAAAGTAAAATATTGCCTACTACAGTTAACAGTGTTATTTAAAATATAGTTCAGAAGTTTTCGTTTTCAGCTAAACAATAAAGCTTTGCAAATATCAAATGTAAATGTTTATAAAATACAAATATGCACATAACTGAGGATACCTGTTTAGTTGTTTAACTCAATAGATGTAGAGCACAGTCCGTGCACAGGCCTACCGAGAGAATTCAGTGTTTCCTCTAGGAAGTGGAAATCAATATCTAAAATAAAATGTATTTAAAAGACCTGATGTATGTATGTTTTGCTTCTATTGGAGGGGGGTTGATGTTTGTTGGGGCGGGGGCTCAAGGGGTCATTCCCCAGACGTTTTTGAGTGTCAAACACTCAAAGATGGACACTGCATTTACAATTAGAGGCTGTCGCTTGATACCGGTAGGTGTATATTACCAATGTAAGCAACACAATATTAGTTTAACCAAGAGATTCTCAGGATCAAAAAAACAGAATGTTATGTTCGTAAAGAACTATAATTGTTTTAGCAGGGCAGGCTGGCTGGCTACTATGTCAGTTCTACAGACACTAGGGCTGCACGATTATGGCCAAAATGCTAATCACAAATGTTTTGATCAATATAACTATTATTTATCACAATTATTAATTGATTTTATGAACGATGCTTCATGTACATGTTACAGGACATTGCTATAAAATGCGGGTCGCTGCTAAAGCACTCTGGCATACAGGCTTGCATCTGCAAGACAATTGTTGCTGGCTGGTAAACACCTCTCTTTTCGCCATCCATCCAATCAATGTTTGTGCGGCAGAGCGGGTGACGAACGCACCTCAAGATTTTGTAGCTTAGTCATTCTCCAGAACACTTGCTAACTTCGAGCTCAAATCATAACAACCTCCACCCCACTCTTTGCAACGCATTGTGAGGCCCATGGCATTGTTATGAGCGATGCCACTTTGTTTGTGTTCCTATTTACTGTTTCAGCACACACACAGAGATATTTGGTGAATTTGACAGTGTATTTGCTTACATTTGGCTTACAATAACTGACTATACCTTTTAACAGTCATCAATGCTCCCAAAAGACCACACACTCCAAAACTGACAATTAGCTTCTGTGATATCACTGCTTAATGTTTACTATACTGCTCATTGTTTACTTTATTATATCTTATCCGTTTTTACTTGTTTGTATTAATTATATTTAGCCTTTGCTGATACACTTAACTATAGCACTATTCTATTTGCTGCTGAAACACAGCAAATGTATTCCATGTTATTTATTACTTTCTCTCTTTACAGTGATGCAACAAAGACGGCCCCTGCTGGTGAAACCCAAGGTAAGCCATAACTATCAAACGGAATAAGACATGCACAAGTAAAACAATACACACTAACGACTAGGCTTGTAACATAAACTCATAGCATATACAACCATGTCAGTGTGAATAAGACTTTCAAATAAGCAAGTATGGGAAAACGACTAGGTTTGTGTGCTTTGGGGGGGGGGGGGGGTCCAGTAATTTATAACCAGCTATAGCTCATATTTGCCTTGTCAATATTTTATGGAACTGTGCAGATATTTCTCATCTGATTAAAGTATTTCATCTCCACAGGAAGTGAAGCTAAACAGAATACTCCCAATAAGGTCTGATACACACCTAGAACATAATGAGTGGTAGAATTAAGATGATTGTGTGCAATTCAGCAGTTATATTTCAAATGTGTGTTGTTGTAGGTACAGAAGGTTATAGTCCTGATCTCTGGACTTCCTGACAGTGGTTGGTCTGAGAGTGACATCATCAATCTGGCTGAGCCTTTTGGGGAGCCATGTGAAGTTATCGTAACCCCTGAATTTGGAAAGGTTAGTGTTTTTATATGCAACTGTACCTGTATATGTAATTGTAGATGTATAAGCCACAATGCTATTTTGATTAAAAATATATATTTTTTGTAATATGGAGTCAGTCATCACAGGACTGTGTTGACTTTACCTGGCAGATATTATTCCAAACTAACCAGCAAGCTAGCTAGCTAACGTTACAGTACATAACTAAATTGTATTTGCAAATTGACGACTATTGTTGTAATAGACCGGAATATAATGAAAATTTTCTCCCATGTGTCAGGCACTAGTGTGGCTACCAAATGTGGAGACCGCCAATGAAATGCTAAAGGTCAGCTCATTCAGCAAAGTGAAGATTAAGGACGCTGACCTGAAGATGAGCGTCGTCAAACAGGCTGTTAGCCTGGACACACCTGTATGTTAGTTTTCTTAGACATCATTATATTGATTTGAACCTAGTTTTAATCTAGTTAATAATAATAATATTTTTTTTTTCTGACACATTTTGATAAGTTTAATAATTGCTTGTTACTCCTGCTAACTGATTGTTGAAACTCCTTTACAGGTGGCACTATACAACCTCTTGAAGCGACAGCTGGACACATCAGTGAGTGTTTATCTTCTTCTTCAGACTAGGCCTGTGTGTTAAAGTGGACTAATCTGTTCTCCACTGCCCTCCACTGACCAGTAAATATACTGCACCCATTTACTTGTCCTCTCAGTATTGGGTTATGAATGGCCTATTTCATGTGTGTAGGAGCCTCCATCAGCAGTAGGTTGGAGCAACCTGTTGGTGATCAAAAATGTGCCAAAGACGCCCACCGGCCCCACAGAAGTCCGCAAACTGATCGAGCGCTTTGGGGTTGTACAGAACTCTCTGGTTCTCAATAACAACATGGTAAGACCATGCTTCTTTGGCTATGTGTGATTTAAAGGTAGACACCTTTACTGTTTTATAATCCCCATAGAAGCCTACATTTTCACCCCATGTGAGCTAATTGTTTTGAGCTTCATAAGAGCACTAGAGACATGTGATTTCAGTTTCAAACCGTTTCAAACCACTAGTTTTATCCAAGTGCAGCAGTATTCCGAAAAGTCTTTGTTTGTTGTATTTCCACTCCCAGAATTTCCTTAATTCATTTTCTAAATTTCACTGTTTATTTCAAATGTAATATTAGCCTTCACACTGTCCTATGTTCATATCATGGATGAACTCTCAAATTTGAAAGCATTTCCTCATTGAACCACTTTGAGAAAATAATCTTGCAACACGGATGGTCTCCACTGTATCAGATCATCTGTGAGATGGCAACATCTGCCATGGCATTGGCAGTCAGCAAGCGCTTCCAGAAGTTTCCGTGTATCGTTCAGAACCACCCTCTGTATTTCACCCGCGAGGCTGACCCAATGCCTGGAACACAGACCAAGGCCACTAAAGAAAACCTGGATCTGCCTAAGGTAATTTTTAGAGGGTTTTGATAGTTACCACTTTATTGTGAGTCAGTTCACCTCCCATATGACAACAAGTTGGTTCACCAAAAAACTGTACTGTGGATGTATTTTTACAACATCCCCCTGTACAAAACTTTAAATCGCATAGCAGTATACAAGAAATATCCAACATCCCTGTTTGAAAAAGGCATGCCAATTTTATTATCACTACTACTATGACTATATAAATTATTACAAAAACGTTCCAATTCTGTTTGACAAGTTCCCTGAGCCATATTTGAATCAACACTGCTTGACTCCACATGTTGTGCCCCTAGACTTCTGACCCACTGCCTGCTGCAGCCGAGACAAACCTAAAGCCTATGGGCAGTGGAGAGCAAATGGAGGCTGCGATGGAAGGCAAGAAGACTGAGAATGAACTGGAAAATGCCGGCGGTGAGGAAAGGGCTGTAGGTGAGCCTTCATCAGTCTCCCTGGCACAAGACGACAAACTGGAAGTCAAGATGGAGACACCGAATGCAGAAATTGTGACTGTTAAACTTCTTGAAGACAAGCCAGCCGAGAAGAATGCGGGAAATGGCAACAATCCTGGTGCAAAACAGGCCGAGCCTTCCAGCTGTGACAGCACTGTCACTTCTAGCAAATGTTCTAATCCTGTAAAGGTTGGTTGGTTATTTTTTATTTTTATGCTACGCCCCTGCATAGAGCATTTGAGTTAATAACTTTAATTTGTTACAAAAATGCAACTTAATTGTACTTTGATAATTTTGGTAAAGGTGATCAATGAACGCCAATGCATTTTTTTTTATTATTGTTTGTACCCAGATTAACAAAACATCCCTGTTAAAGGCCAAACTCCAAGCATGTAATCTAAAATGTAGGGCTTTAAAACACATCATCAGGTGTGCACCATGTGACAACCTGTGTTGTGGTCTTTTCCTTATTAATTTCAGGTCACTTCAGAGATGGTTGAAGCTCTCTTGGAAGAGTGCCGGACAAGATCCGCTGGCTGTGCGGATGAGACACCGCCCCCTGGTGTTAAACCAGAGAATGTCCAAACTAAGAACCCTAGCGGAGAGGCCCGTGGGAGACCAGGGGAAGAAAAAAAGGACGTGTCAAATAAAAACAAAGGAGTGGAAGAAAGAAGGAAGGATAGAGAGAGGGAGGCAAAGAGAGACAAGGACAGGAAGGAACGTGAGAGGAAGGAGAGGAGGGAGAGAGAGGAGAGGAGGGAGAAGGAGGAGAGGAGGGAGAGGCGGAGGCGACATAGAGAAGGCTCCTCCGGTTCCAGGACCTCTGGGAAGTCTGAGGGAAGCAGGCTCAGAAGAGACAGCCATGACAGGACTACACTAGCAGAGGAGGACAAAATGGTGAGAATCCAGTGGTTCAAACTTACATTTGCTGTGATCTACAGTCTGTTATTCTACCCTGCTCCTTGTATGCTCAGGTGGCGGAGGACTGTGACGAGTTCCCATTTGACCTGGACGACTTTGTGACCATAGATGAGGTGGGAGATGTCACCGACTTCCCCAATCCACCACTGCTTGCTGCCATGGAGGACACACATGGAGCGAGTGAGGAGAGAGCAGACAAGAGCAAGGAAACGTCACTAGCAACCCCTCCAGAATCTGTCCAAATCGACCCAGCTCAGGTATGCGAACTGGTTGCCAGGAGATGGTGTTGACCAGTATCTAAAGATGTTCTGGGTGTGACCGTCCATCCATCCATTCTCATACGCTTATCCATAGTCAGGTTGCAAGGGAAACAGCTCCAGCAGGTGAGGGTCGGAATAAATATAGCCCGGTAGATTGAGAGCTTTGCCTTCCGGCTCAGCTCTCTTTTTGTCACAACAGTGTGGTAAAGTGATTTGCAATACAGCTCCTGCTGCTCAGATTCTCCGGCCAATTTCCCACTCCAAAATCCCGTCCCTAACTCCCAAACAAGACCCCGAGGTACTTAAACTCTTTCACTTGGGGTAAGGACTCATTCCCTACCTGGAGTATGCACTCCATTGGTTTCCTGCTGAGAACCATGGCCTCATATTTAGAGGTGCTGATCCTCATCCCAGCCGCTTCACACTCGGCTGCAAACCGATCCAGTGAGTGCTGGAGGTCACGGACTGATGTGACCTCCACCAATGTGTCATTAAGACAACATTATCTGCAAAAAGGTCACCAAACCGCGACCCCTCCGTGATATTCTGACCATGAATATATCACAAACAGGATTGGTGACAAAGTGCAGCCCTGGCGGAGACCAACCCCCACCTGAAATTAGTCTGACTTACTGCTGAGAACTCCCTTTACGAGGGAGGCTGAAAAGTGTGATACCCCCCTATAATTGGCACACACTCTCTGGTTTTGAACAGGGGAACCACCGGTCTGCCACTCCTTGGGCACTGTCCCAGATTTCCACGCAATGTTAAATAAGCGTGTCATCCAAGACATCCCCTCCACACCCAGAGCTTTCAGCATTTCAGGATGGATCTGATCAATCCCCAGGGCTTTGCCACTGCGTAGTATTTTGACTACCTCAGTGACTTTCACCAGGGTAATTGACGATAATCCCACATCAGCCTCCAGCTCTGCCTCTACCGTAGTTTGATTCTGGGTGTGACCACTTCTTCTAAAGGCCCGATGGACTTGTTCATATACTTGCCTGTGTACCTTGCGTATGCTTGGAGGATTTAAAATGTGTCCAGTAGGGGGCAGATGAAGGCCAAGTCATCCCTGGCTGAAACAGGAATATTTTCTTTTACTACCTTCAAGTTTCCACAACAATAACTAACATGTCAAAATGTGGAGCGGCATGGAGACATCATATAGATGTTGGGTAATTAAAAACTAGCTCTACGAACTTCTCTTTTAAACTTTCCGCCATTGTTGTTCTTTGTTTATAAACTGCTGTTGATCTGCCTGTCCGATCCATATACTGCCCCCACGTGCTGTATTGCATCATGCGTACGCGTAGCATTAATTTCTGAGGACGTGCGCAAACTACGCTCCAAAGGAATGCAGGAAACGCACCTGATACGTCTGGTAGCCATCTTGCATACATAAAAGCAAGTATATCGTGGGCTTTATTGGCTGTACTTGGTGTCACCTGTCATTTCTGTAATTTCTCTTAGGAAACACCCATCGCTGTAGCAACACATAAACTGGAGAGTGTACCTGCTGTCGTGGCAACTCCCACAACGGAGAGTGTACCTGCCACAACGGAGGGGAGTGCCCCTGCTGTCGGGGCGACGCCCACAACGGAGGGGAATGCCCCTGCTGTCGAGGCGACGCCCACAACGGAGAGTGCCCCTGCTGTCGTAGCAACGCCCACAACAGATTGTGCACTAGTGATGGACACTTCTGAGGTGACTTTTAGATGGTGATTTTTAGAGCCGCACACACAGTTGTCCAAAACATTTAGAAACCACTGCACGTTTATTTTTTTCTATATTGTAAAAACATTCTATAAATATAAAGGGGGACATTTTTTTTATATTACAGTGGTTCTCAAACTTAGAACCTCATACAATGTTTGGCTCTCAAAGTTCCACCATTATGACCGATTAGTATCCTAGTAGTAGACTACTACTACTACATGTAGGATATTATTATCTTCTGTTACTGTAAGATTATTGTCATGTGATGTCCGTCTGTTAAGGCTACATCCCCCGGCATAGTTGTGAACAATCAGTTTGCCAGTGGCATGAACTATATTCTCAGATCAGTTAATTATTTATATAAGGACACAAACTTGCCCTGGCATGGTTGCGACCAGACAGCAGTAGGAGTGATATCCTGCTTCACCACACATTCAACACATATTGTATGTAGGCATAGGGGGGCGCTGTTTCACTCATTTAATTATACTCCAAGAAATGTTGAGAGAGCAGCAACTTCACAGAAAAAAAATCAAAAACTTTCAATTAGGCCTAATAACAGTCTGGCTACAGCCTGGAAATAAGGACTTCTCTCCGAGAGAGAACGTAACTGGCTATAGGCTTAAGTGTTATATAAGCAGCTCACAATTAAACAACATTGTCGTGAGTAGGCTATTAGCCTAGGCTTACAGTATGGAGCTAAATACACAATGGCAATAGGATGTTTAAACTACGAGGTTGACAGTGTCCGAACAACCAAATTGGCACACGGTGCCTGGCAGGCAGCCAGCACATTTTGCGCTTACAGACTGCGGGCTGACAAAACAAAATCAAATAGTCGTTTGGACCGTTTTCATCTTGGTGGACAATGGACATGGACAATCTGACACACCTCAGAGACTACACTATATGTGAGAACCACATGAAGGCAACAGTGAAGCATTTCGCATTGCCAGCCTCCTTTGTTCCTACTTATTTTATGAGCTGACTTGTGTGTAAAGCTGCAGCACGCCAGAGTTCTTAAGGATTACACTTTGTGCTTTTAAATTTTGATTAAATTAAGCAATAGGCCATCACGCAAATCCCCAACATAGTTTAGTGACGGTCATGAGAACAAAGTGAGTAGCCTATTTCGATTTCATCCGAGGTGTTGAATCAAAGGTGAGGACAGACAGTGGTTTCTGGGACTGGGAGATCATAGCTTGCAATAAATGTACACCGATCATGTAGATCAAAGATTTTGATGAACTTCTTAACATTTGATTAGTTGTGTAACGTAATCTCGTTGTGCCGCGCCTTGTCATGCCCGTAGGGACCGTTTCCAACTGAGAAGTGCATATTGCCCTCGGTCTTTAACTGGCTGCTCAGAGCAGTCTAAATGTGAAATTACATGTTTCCATGGCACTTTAGCAAAATATTGCTTTATCGAATTGTCTGAAAAAGGCCTCACTTTTTACATTCTTTTTTCGAAATTCATGTAGCTAAGCGTTTCCTTTGCTCTATTTTTAGCTTGCAATTTCAAATGCATTTAGCAGAGTACTGAAAAAAAAAGCTGCTAATTATATTAAAAAGTCTGCAGTTCTATTGTAATGTCTTTTTCTTTATAGTAACTTAGTAGATATGTTTTTTAATTAGTTGGATGTTTTTTATAATTCAGATTTCCTCTGCGTACCACCAGACTACATTGCTTGTAGTCTCTATTCTTTTCAGGGCTGTATTTAGTGTTAACTGAGCCAATGTGAGAATTGCCACTACAGTTGCTTATTGTCTATGCTTTGTCACCTGTCTTATTTTGTGCTATTAGGCCACACCCATTGTCATGTCAACTACATCGGAGAGCATATCAGCCCTGGACAACTCTGAGGTGGCTGATTCAGCCATGACTAGCTCTGCACCCACACCCGAGGCCCCCCAAGAGCCTCCTCCCTCTGAAGGTGTGCATCCACCTGCAGCACAGCCCCAAGCATCACCTGCACCTGCAGCAGGTAGCATTCAGCCTTTTCCCCTTTTCCCCAGGCTCCACACACATGTGACGAGCAGCTCTGTGATGTTTTCAGAAGTTTGGAGTTCTGGAGAATGACTAACCTGTTTATTGAAACAGGCTGACTGAGAGTATGTTTTTCCTCTGCAGTGACCACTGCCGCACATTTATCAGCATCCACCACCAAAACTGCAGTAGATTCTCTTCTGCCACCTGCACCTGCTTCAGTAGAGCACGCTTCTGAAGCAGCTCCTGGTCCCCACATGGCCACCCCTTCACCCACAGTGTGTCCTGTGGACAAAAAAAAGGAGGAGCTAGGGGACGTCAAGCAGGATGGAGCCAGGGAAAGAGGCAGGAGGAGCCCACATGCCCCAGGTCCTGGTGAGGAGGACATTCTCTCAGCTGTTGCACTTGGGGATTAATTTCACATGAAAGGGTGTCACAAACAAACATGAACTCAACATGTCTGTCATTACCTATTTAGACTAGGGCTGTCAAAATAAGGTATTCATTTTGATTGATTAATTCTAGAAAAAATAACACAACAAAAATGAATGCAGATTAATCTCAGTGATAGCGCCGCCTCCTTATTTATAGCCTAATGATATTGATGCAAAAATAATTGTAATAAATGAGTCGGTAGCCTTCAAGTACACTCTACTCAGGGCGCCGATCATTGTCTAAAACAAACAGTATTTCCATTCGGCCTACCGTATGAGAACAAGACTGACACGGACAATCATTCCGTAACAAAACAGCATTAATAGCCATTCAGAGAGAGCAAGGACGGCATTTGTGATGTCTGAACAACGAGAGGAAATATCCAATGTCCAAATAACGAGTTTGAAGTTAGCTACTTAAATAATCAAGGTATATACTTTTTTTTTTTACTTTAGCGAATATCTTAATTACACCAACCTCCTACTTGTGAAATACGTTATATGAAAAATAACGTGAAATAATGAAAAAAAAAAAAACTACATATGAAAAATATGTAGTTATAAACATTGCAAATTCAGCAGTGGAACTCACACATGCGCTCGTATAGAAATAGCCAACACAATTACGCATGCCAGTTTGGGCAAGTTATGAGCTTTGCGTTATTACAGAGAGAATATAATATAGAATTTAAGAATATAAGTATAAAAATGGTAGCGTTGGGTACCGGTTAAAATGTGAATGGTACCCAGCCAGCCCTAGTTGCTATGCAGCCAGGCTAAATAAGCATTGGCAATATTTAAAAGTATTGCCAACCAGAGGATGAAGCACAGAAAATATAGTGTGAGTATTGGAGGTTTGAAGATAACATTGTTGTACGAGGCTGACTAAAGTAAGTAGGCTATAATGGAGGTATAGGTAGGCCTATGGTGTAGTGATGAGTTGTGCTGTCGTGTTATCCCAATGAAATACTGAAACATAATACAGTAGGTTACTGTATGTGACACAAAAGTGACAGTTGATTATTTTGACGGGTAACGAAAATGCTTTGTAATCCACACACTTAGTTCATACCCCCATAGGTGCATGTACTTCCTGGTTTGGAATCCATGAACATTTTCTTACTTCTGAGTT
Organism: Typhlichthys eigenmanni; assembly: GCA_027564635.1. Classification (NCBI taxonomy): domain Eukaryota; kingdom Metazoa; phylum Chordata; class Actinopteri; order Percopsiformes; family Amblyopsidae; genus Typhlichthys; species Typhlichthys eigenmanni. Next base: position 10,816 of record JAODUK010014202.1, on the reverse strand, counting down.
TGGTCTCTTGTCAGGCTTGACATCTACCCCCGCCCCCACACCCGAGGCTTCCCAAGAACACTGTTTGTCTGGAGACCTGCCTACACATGCAGCAAATACCAAACCACCACCTGCAGCAGAAAAGACCCAGCCACCATCTGCAGCAGAAAAGACCCAGCCACCTCCTTCTGCAGCAGAAAAGACCCAGCCACCTCCTTCTGCAGCAGAAAAGACCCAGCCTCCTCCTTCTGCAGAAAAGACCCAGCCACCTCCTTCTGCAGAAAAGACCCAGCCTCCTCCTTCTGCAGGAAAGACCCAGGCACCTCCTTCTGCAGGAAAGACCCAGGCACCTCCTTCTGCAGGAAAGACCCAGGCACCGCCTCTTGCAGAAAAGACCCAGGCACCGCCTCTTGCAGAAAAGACCAAGGCACCTCCTCTTGCAGAAAAGACCAAGGCACCACCTCTTGCAGAAAAGACCAAGGCACCACCTCTTGCAGAAAAGAGCCAGGCACCTCCTCTTGCAGAAAAGAGCCAGGCACCTCCTCTTGCAGAAAAGAGCCAGGCACCTCCTCTTGCAGAAAAGACCCCGGCACCTCCTCTTGCAGAAAAGACCCCGGCACCTCCTCTTGCAGAAAAGACCCCGGCACCTCCTCTTGCAGAAAAGACCCAGGCACTGCCTCTTGTAGAAAAGACCCCGGCACCTCCTCTTGCAGAAAAGACCCCGGCACCTCCTTCTGCAGAAAAGACCCCGGCACCTCCTCTTGCAGAAAAGACCCCGGCACCTCCTTCTGCAGAAAAGACCCCGGCACCTCCTTCTGCAGAAAAGACCCCGGCACCTCCTCTTGCAGAAAAGACCCAGGCACCACCTCTTGCAGAAAAAACCCCGGCACCTCCTCTTGCAGAAAAGACCCCGGCACCTCCTCTTGCAGAAAAGACCCCGGCGCCTCTTGCAGAAAAGACCCCGGCGCCTCTTGCAGAAAAGACCCCGGCACCTCCTTCTGCAGAAAAGACCCCGGCACCTCCTCTTGCAGAAAAGACCCTGGCACCTCCTTCTGCAGAAAAGACCCAGCAATCACCTCCTTCAGCACAGCCCAAACCATCACCTGCAGCAGGTAGCACATAAACCTCCCTTTGTCTGGGGAGTGGGGGGGGTCAGATGTTAAGTGTCATGGCCTGTAGTAACAAGTGTAGTGTTTAACTAATAAAGGTGAAGTCAGCGATTGTAACCTAATACACTCATAGTCAAATTCACCAAATATTTCCTCACGGTTCACTAGCTGGCCCGTTCTGTGTGCGTGTTAAAAAGATAATCCTGTACTTCTACACAGCCCTGGCTCTGTAAATAGGAACACAAACCACACACAACAACAATATCCCAGCCTTCACAATGTGTTTCCAATATGTGGGGCAGAGCTTCTGAGAGAGCACCCAGTGGCATTGAAGGGAGGTGGTTTGGCTCTGATTTGAGTTCAAATATCAACAAGCTTTCACCAGAATGACAGAATGACTATACCTATAAGCACAAGCTTTTAATATTAATCTAGACTTATGGGACAAATACCACAATCGAGCAACCTTCACATTGTAATTGCACACAACAATTACAATGGAGAAGTTGATACTGCTATTAGGGCTGGACGATTTGGCCTAAAAATACAATCTCGATTATTTTCAGTATGATGGACGATACCGATTTTCTTTATGACAAAATATTACTCAAACGGTTCTGTTCATTAAAACTATATGCCATACTGTAGGCTAATAGGCTTATTCCATACAGTGTGTGCAATACCAACAAATAACTTGAGTTAAACTAAATAAAGCTGGTAGGCAGTTATTGGAGAAACATCCACATAAATGTTTCAACAAACATTGAGTGGGTATGTATGTCTGTGGTTGTAGTATGATAGGAGAAATATGCAGACTTTAATAGTAGCCTACAATTTCTACAATAGGTGGTGTAGCCTACAGTGAATTGGAATAACATAACCTAATAATATGTATACGCTAATATAACTATACAGAGCCAATTCCAGAGCTAGTATAACAGTAAAGGTAACTGTGCTTTTATTGTCACATACTGTACGTGTAGCAAAATTAATCCTCTGCATTTTACCTATCCATCAAGGGAGCAGTGGGCCACTGTGCAGTGCCCGGGGACCAACTCCAGATAGAGGCCAGTGTCAGTAGGACAACAGCCTAACCCTAGTGTTACATGGCCTATACAAGACTTAATGCAACTAATATCTATAAATATATAATCGGAAATGGCTACAGTACATATCACAACAAGTGTTGTTAATCCCAACCTATATCATGCACGTAATTGCATAACAGCTATTAGACAAACAAAAGTGTAAAAAGGTAAGAAATGCTCATCGCAGCTAATGCTAGCTGATTAGCGCAATGCGCTAGCGGGATTTTCTGGACATTTTACATGACCCAAACGATACCCAGCCCTACTTGTATTATTTCAAGATATAAGCACAACAGTAACATATGATACAATCTAAGCAATAAAAACATCAATAGCCTACAATAGATTACTTTGTTTGGGACTGTCACAGGTTACCGCAGAACATGTTCTATTTAGCCCAGTGTTCCCTAGGGTTGGGTACCATTCACATTTGAATTGATGCCGGTCCGGTATCTCGAATTCGGGAAAATGAGTGGCAAGTGGCGCAGTGGTAGAGCGTGGCGATAGATGATCAAAGAACTCGCTGGTTCGAACCCCGCTAACTCCTTACAAAGTGTCAGTGTCCTTGAGCAAGACACCTAACCATAACTGCTCCCGGTGGTCAGATGTCTCCTTGCATGGCTGACATCGCCATCGGTGTATGAATGTGTGTGTGAATGTGAGGCAAATAATGTAAAGCGCTTTGGATAAATGTACCATTCGGTACCTTTTTCGGTACTTTACTCCCTGTAATATAGATATACAGTATATTACAGTAATTTTAAAAACTGACTGACTATTTTAACTAAGTTAACTTTTAACTTATAAACTAAGTTTTTTAGGAGTTCTGCTTTAGCTCTAGCCTAATTTAAGCATTATTGAACTGTGCCTCCCTCCCTACCCTGTTGCTACATTAGCCTACACTGTGTATGAATTTCAACTACGTTCTCTGAAGCAGAATACGGTAGCTTACTTTAGCATAGCACACTTTCAAGTGACAATTTTATTTGGTTAAATATGAAACGAGGATGTTGTAAATATTGCTGCTGTAAACAATAGGCCTAGTTTGAGCTAGCTGTGTTCTACACCGGAGATGTGTGCGCATGTGATCTAATTCCTTCTCTCTCATCATTCCGCTACATGTTTGCTATGTCTGCTTCTACAGCGTCCTGTTTGTCACTGCTCCAGTCTCAACTGCAACTACGTAGTGTTTTACACGATCACCCGACAATGTTTTGTCGATAGCCGGAAGCGGTATTGTGCCCTCGATAGGGTTGGGTACCGAAACTCTGTTCCAAATTGGAACCGAAAACAAAATGTCAAGAACCCGGGTAGCTTTAAAATAAATAATATTTCAGTTCTGCTTATCAGTTCCAAAATGCGATTTAATTATTAGAAATAGCTTTAGCTGACGTGTAGCCATCTGCCTATCACGCTGTACGCGTCATCGCTGCAGTGTATTTCAGAACCTATCATACATTTACCGTGTGGAAGATGGATCTCGCTAAACAGTCAAAAGCTGGCCTCATTTTAAGAAAGAAAACGGCGACAAGGCAAGTTGCGCATTTTACCTTTTGATCTGCCAGCAACTGATACAGGACGGCTGAAATACTGTAACGTAATTTGAGAGGCGAGTAGAGGCGAGCTGGTACCAGCAATGGAAAAGCGCCATAAGGTACCGAAATCTGGTACCGATTAATTTTACCTCAATCGGTACTCTGTAGTTCCAAAGTAATTCGGTTGTTACTCTTAAATGTACAGAGTTCGGTACCCCATCCTATAGTGTTTCCCCACTCAAGTGTTTTGGCTCAGTCTAATCTCTATAAACGTTATTATTTAGCACTATGGACGGCGCTTCCAGGTTTTTTCCACACACATACAACAGCACTGTAAAATGTTGCACTTAGCATACCTGATAATGTCAGCACAACTATTAGCCTAGTATGTACAGTATAACAAGCACAGAGTAGATGTTAATGATTCAAGCAACGCTGATTGTGGATTTATTATAATTTATTATTCGCCGAAGTTACTATAAATTAGTCCTGCAACTACATGTGTGCATTGCACAGTAACGTTAGATTACCTTGGAAGTTACAAAATCCCATTGTTGTACAAAACCAATTAAAACAAGCCAACCATGTTAGTTACCTTAGTTGGCATAAATTCACTATAATGAACATAATTGTAAATTTTTCTCAAACATATTTTAAGACATTTTGTGGAGGTGGACTCTACTGTAAACAGAGGCATGTAGAATAATTAAATTGTTAAAAATAGCCTAATTGTTACCAACATGTTTGTAGCCATTACTGGACAAAGTGCACACACTTACTCACATGCCACATATTTAAGTGTGGTACACCCACTTTATGTCTTTCTCCCTCACTCTCTGCCTCAGTGAAACGTCAGAGTCCAGAGAATGAGAGAAACGGTGATGAAAAGTCTGCGAAGAAACAGAAGACAGCCCCCCTCCCTCCATTTGACCCCACAAACGCAGTTGGTGAGACACAGTTTCAGTTTCTTGTCATCACACATGCTCAGACTTCACCAGAAAAAACATTTGATATTAGAAAGCAGTAGAAAAAAGTAAATGTTGATGAGCCAGGACTCTCCTTTTGTTTGTCTGTCTACAGGTCTGGAGTTCTTGGTTCCTAAAACAGGGTTCTACTGCAAGGTGTGCAATCGTTTCTTCAGTGGAAGCAGGCAGGCAGAAATTAGCCACTGCAAAACACTGAAACACTATGAGAACCTGCAGGTAGGGAATGTGCACACACACGAATCACATATCTCATATTAAGGGTAATCTACAGCAGTGGTTCTCAAAGTTGGGTCTGCAACCTATGGCCTAAAGGCCATTTATACTCCAGTTCTATATGTGTACGTATAGTTTGTGTGCAAATGATACGCAAGCAACATTGCCAACATTACTCCACTGCGTACTACTTTGTCTTAACAGATTATTTAAAATCTACGTCCACTAGGAGGCAGCCTGGCGCCTCTAATTACCTCTGGTGCTGAGTGCGCTCAGTACTTCCAGAACTGCCAGCTAACTGCCAGCTAACTGCAGCTAACCTGCCAATAATGAAAATAGTTTTCTAGCGTCCTAAGAATGGATTATATTGGGCTGAAGCCCGGTACAAAAAAGCTGAGCTCCAACACTTTCAGTAGGCTACCTGTTAAAAATTATGAACTGACAGTTATTAGGCAATATAATTTAACATCATTTTCTCAGACGTATCGTTATTATAAATGTATTTCTATAGAGTGTGCCGTGTGAAATGGCATTCGAAAGTTACTCAAATAGGCCTATAGAAGTCAATTCACGGGGGAAATTAAATGTTATAGCTGGCAACAAAATCCATTAGAGCATTGTCTGTTTAACGTTTCCATTCCAGTATTGTTCTTATTCTTCGTGTGTGTGTGTATATGTATGTGTGCGCGATATACATTTTTCCTTAGCCTAATTTATTAATTAAACTTCAAACAAAAAAATATCTCTAATTATAAATGATTGACTATGAAATTTAAGTAGTATCTTAAATTACTATAAGCAGGTCAGGCAGTAGGCTACTTATATTGTATGCCCATTCACTCCTCCTCAGTGTTTCTTTACTTTTCCTTCTAACCCCTATGTATAGGCCTGGCCTTCGTCTATCGGTATCTACTTTGAGTTTATAGCCTATCTAATAAAAACTTTCTGAAGTGGTGTGCATGATTTATCTGATCATATCATTTGCACAAAATATAGACAGACTGCGATTGTCATCAGCTAGTGAACAACCATATCATGGTAGGACCCGTAGGCTACAGCAAAGTGAGTGAGCACGAGCAGTAAACTATAAAGTTTTCCTTTTGCTGTTGTTAGCATTACGTTAGCATAGTGCATTGATTACATTGCCAGATCTATGTAGACATCGAGACAGTGTGATACAGCCAAGGCACGAGTGTAGTTTACTTCTGCGTGTGTTTGAGAGAGAGAGGGGAAGGAGAGAAGTAAGGTGATCCTCATCACAGCAATTTGGCGAGCCCCGGAAACAGCGTATTACGCAGTGTTTCACTAGATATTGATAACTTTGTCTGAACGCTGCTTTGACACTTTTTCACAACTTTTTTTATTATTAATTTGTTAAATCACAATGCCTGCAACACATCGCGTGCATTGTGCTTTTCCGATCCAACACAAGCCGAACAGTTTCCCCACACAGCTGTTTTAAAAGTAGCAGGTAAGGCACAGTCAAGGCTTACAGCGTCCGTGTGAAAACTCGCGCTTGTAACTTTTGGTTCCGCATTATACATATTCGTGCCACCACACGGTACAAACTGCATGCATTTATTTAAGATTCTAAAGTATTGGGCACATCTTTATTTGTTGTATAAAGAGCATTACATTTAGTATTGTTAAAAGTGGAAACACTTGTCTGAAAGTAATCTCATTAATATGCAAATCAATTTATAACATTTTTGACATGTGCTTTTCTGGATTTTGTTTTATTTGTCTCTGTTCAAATAAATCTACCATTAAAATTATGGACAGATAATTTCTCCGTCAATGGGCAAATGTACAAAATCAGCAGGGGAGCAAATATTTTTTTTTCCCTCGCTGTATTAATGCTGTCAAGTCCAAAATGCAATTTGAATAACATTGCAGTTTAAAATCTTAAGTGGTATTGACACAATTCAAATTGAATTGTTTGTTTATCACAGAATCATTTGCAATGACATGTTTTAGAATTAAAATAGTTCCAATAGCATCTACAAGTATCAATGGTAGTATGGTAAGCATGTGCATAATCGTGTTACCATGGAAAACAAAAGGTCCCGCGATCAAAAAAGTTTGAGAACTCCTTAATTACAGAGATCTGTTCCATTCTCTTTACTAGGTTATCTTGATTTAATTTCCTTTTCTCGTTAAATTGAACAGTAACGTAATATATTATGCAGAATGTACGTAAGAGTGAAGCCTTCTAAATTCCATTTAAATGTGGCGATTCTAATCCAATACACTGTCATATTCAGCTCTTCGTTCTTTGTGCGCGCTGAATATATATCAGCCCTGGTTCTGTAAATGGGAAAACAAAGTGTCTTACACCAAGCCATGTATCACAATCCCACCCTTGGCAATGTGTCCAATGTGTGGGCTAGAGCTTCTGAGAGAGCACCCATATAACTGAAGGGAGAGGTGTTTTTGATTTGATGTTGAATTCAAATTCAAGTTTTTCTCCAGCGTCGCCTACTCCACCTATAATGAATAGGTTTGTAGCACTGCTCAATTTTTTACTAATATGTTTACTGTTCTTGCCCTTTTTTCAGAAACATTTGCAGACTGGGTAGATGATGGCTGACAATTTCCTGCTAAACCTGCCATAGGATCTTCCTGTTAGATCACCTCCCAGAGCAGGGTGTCGGGGGTCCACAGTCTTCTTTAGTTATGTACATGTTCATTATTTCTGTCAGTAGCTTGTTTCCTCTAGTTATTTCTTAATTTTTTTCGCATTGGACAGAAAACATTTGTGTAGAGTGAAGATGGTTAAGATTTGAAACTGCCCAAATAAAAATTGGTTGTGTGTATTTCTCTATGCTTATTGTTCTCTAATTTGTTTTTGAGCAATGTACAGTGGATATAAAAAGTATACACACCCCTGTTAAAATACCCTGTTGTGATGTAAAAGAATGAGACAAAGATAAATCATGTCAGAACTTTATCCACCTTTTAATGTGACGCATTCAATTGAAAAACAAACTGACATCTTTGAGGGAGAAAAATGGAAAAATAAAAACTTAATAACTTGGTTGCATAAGTGTGCACACCCTCTTATAACTAAGGATGTGTTCTTAGTTGGAGGACTGCACAGGCGATGTCCTCGCAATCTGACACATTGGAGATTTGGAGCGCTTTTGCAAAGAAAACGGCAAATATTGCCATGTCAACATGTGCCATGCTAATAGACTCCTACCAAAAAAGACTGAGTGCTGTAATAAAATCAAAAGGTGCTTCAACAAAGTATTAGTTTAAGGGTGTGCAGTGCACACTTATGCAACCAGGTTATTGTTAGGTTTTAGTTTTTCCCCCTTGAAGATTTCAGTTTGGTTTTCAATTGAATTGTTCACATTATAGGTCACATTAAAGGTGGAAAAGGTTCTGACATGATTTATCTTTGTCTCGTTCTTTGACATCACAAAAACCTGGCATTTTAACAAGTGTGTAGAATTTTTATATCCACAGTGCATATATTGCCAAACAGCATCATTAAAATGTGTAGGTCTACAGTCGAGTTGTGTGGTTGATGACAGTATTAAACATTTAAATTCTTAGTGCTGCCAAATGACACAATTGTATAATTAATAACAAAATATATAAAATAATACACATGTAGCAATAAATACAATTTAAATAGAATTAGCTTTCGCTTGCAGTGAGTAACATCAGTCAGAACTTGTCAATTCCGGGCACTTAATGTATTTGCACCATAGATTTGCAGACTAGGGTCCTTAGAGAATATAATTTAACAGAGACGGACGGCACTTCTGCATTACATTTTTGGTAGGAAGCGGCATAGAACTATACTGTATATAACAAGGGGGCGACTTTTCAATCACCAGATCGACCCAGCATTCCATGAAAGTCAATGGGGAATTGGGGAGGTACACTGATTTTATCACAATATTGTCCATTATTTCTCTGGGGGCGTTAGTGGGTATTTTAAGTATATCACATTAATAACTCAGGAAAATCATTCAAGAGGAAAAGTTACCCTGTCCGGAGGAAGCCCGGGGCCCCTGTCTAAAGCCAGTCACAGAGGGAGGGCTCGTTGGCGAGCGCCTGGTGGCTGGGTTTGCCACGGAGCCCAGCCGGGCACAGACTGAAGAAGCAATGTGGCACCGTCCTCTTCATCCTATGGGCCTACCACTTGTGGGAGGAACCGTGGGGGTTGGGTGTGCTGTCAAATGTGTGGCAGCGAAGGTCTGGGACCTTGAAGGATCAGACCCAGTCACTGTGGGGGAAGGAAGAAGAACTTGTGCAGGAGGTGGAGCACTACCATTTATATCTGGTGGGGTTTACCTCTACGCACAGTCTTCTTTCTGGAATTGTTCTCCTGGTTAAGGGATGGACTTTATTCTACTCTAGTTGCCCAGGGTGTGAGGCGCCGAGCGGGTGTGGGGATAATGGCATACCCCCGGCTGAGCGCCGCTACGTTGGCGTTTACCCAGGTAGACGGACGAGAGGGTCGCCTCCCTGCGCCTACGGGTTGGGGGGGGGGGGGGCTGGACTGACTGTTGTCAGTGCATATGCACCGAACAGCAGTTCGGAATATCCGGCCTTCCTGGAGACCCTGAATGGAGTCCTGTATGGTGAGTTGGGTCAAGGGGTGGGGGAAGACTGGACAGACTTGGTAAGCCCAAACGATAATGCGGTGAACTGGCAACGTCTGGAGGAGGCCCCTGTCCATGAGATCTTCAACTCACCCCTCTGGCGGAGCATGATAGGCATAACATTTATTTTATAGCTTTAAAGTTGAATTTAAACATCACTGCATTACGGTTCCAGTCTAGATGGTGAAAAAAATACATAACTTGTGAGACGACAGACTGCATGTGTGCAGGCTGCAGTTACATGAAAATAAAAATACTGTGAACATTACAATTTAAATGGCAAAGACAATTTCGGTATAGATTTGATCAGTAGGCTACAGCTACAAGTATCATGGAATTCATTTCAAACAAATTCAGTTAAGTTTATTTTTTTGCGTAACATTATTGGCTAAGGCTAGTCTGAGGTTGAAGTGAAGCTTGTGATTTGCTCAGATCAACAGTCTGATGCCGCGCACTGTCGTTCCATGCTGCTCGTTAGTCCTGCCATGCTCGTGCTTGTGTCTCCTGCATGTTCCCTACCCGATACTCAAGTAGCTAGTGATCTAGATTTAGGAACTAGGAATTAGGAACGGCCGGTTAAGAGAATTGGGACGCAGCCTCAATGCGTCCCAAGCCCTATCTTTATTGGAACAATAATTATCTATTGGAGTCAACAATCAGCCAAAGTGAAAACATCGCAGCCTCAGTCTCAAGGCAGATTATTGGACAGGTTGGGTCATAAACCTACCCTAAATTTGCTAGGACCAGCAAAACAATAAAGGCGCGTTTTCATAAGATTGAGGTTACTGTAATATTATTACAGTGGAAAAAGCTATTTGTTCCACTAGTTACTGGAACAAGTAATGTTACAGTAGTAACTTACTGCCCAGCACTTGAACGCTGTCGTGCTGGATTGCTATTGGCCGACATAATGACGTTAACGGAAGTTGTGATTTGATATCCATGGCGTAGATGACAGTCGTGAATGTTTAGATGTTCGCAGGCCTACAGCCTTCACAGTGGTGTTTTCATTATTTATTTTTAAATAGCAAAACTATTAATAAGATACAATATGAGAATGAAAGGGGTTCTATTCATTGTTACGCATTTCGTATTTGTGCTGCAGGTATACAGTTGGAATGACGGTGCCAGTACCGGTAGGTTTTCTTTTTCTTTTAAACTACGACTACTGTAGAGTACAGGTGTTACGCCTAATTCTGTGTCCTGCCGGATTCAGTGACCCTTTCGAAACGAAGTATGTTAAACAAAGCAGAAAAAGCATGAAAAAGTTCGATAGATCTATAAATA
>JAODUK010014191.1:0-28003 GCA_027564635.1 Typhlichthys eigenmanni | reverse complement strand
AGAGAGAGAGAGAGAGAGAGAGAGAGAGAGAGAGAGAGAGAGAGAGAGAGAGAGAGAGAGAGAGAGAGAGAGAAGGATGTAGCCTACAAGAACAGACGTAATTGATATAGCCTACAATTAAGGCTTTAAAATCTTTAAATAAACTATGGATAAAATATTCAACTGAACATGTTTACTTAGGCTATTGTAAAATAAACAACTTAACAGTTCATGGTATCCAATAATATTATTAATTTAAATAATTTAATGATTACTTTTGCATTATAACCATTGACAGTCTAATCTCTTTGTTAAAATGATACCGTGGCGTGAATAAATAAAGTAGCCTATTATTTCCACGTCACGATCTTATGAAATAATATCACGCAGGCTATTACGTTACGTCTGACGTATCAGATTTTATGTGACGGCGAGTAACAACATTTTAATTTAAATTAAACGTAATTCAGTATATGAAATCGAGGATCCCAGCAGCACACCTCCCATCCGTTGTATGGCTAGTGGTATTGAACATGACCGCGCATGCTCGTGTCCGCGGGCAATTCAATTCTTCAACACATATCCGAGTCTATCTCTGTTCAGAAGAACGTCTTGTTTTGGTTTGACGGCTCAATGTGGCTTTAGTTCTAGCATCTTCGGTTCCAGCTTGGACTTAAACATATACACACACCACACAAAAGTTGAGAATGGTTATACAAGTGTCTTTACTTCGGAATGCATGTCGCAATCTCCGGATAGCTTTTGTACCTCATGCGTGTCCAGTCTACAGGTTTACGAAGCGATCCCTGCCGTTTGGTACCATAAGAAACCACATTTATCGGGCAGGCAGTACTACCACGGGCACTACGAGTTCAAAACGGCAGCCGAAGTTCGGGGACGAATCAGACCAATTCAATGGTACGAGATACGAGGATTCTCTAAGGTAAAACCAGTTAACTAACGTAAAACCTATAACTTACTGAAACAATTGATTCTGCATGTTGTTAAACACAAAAGTAATATAGTCTTCTTGACATTTTGGATTGTAGCCCGGTCACCACGTGGTATGTGGGGCTCCTGCCAGCTGATGTAACTTTACTAAATTCTTACCGCTCCATGCACCTTCTGAAAAGAGCAATGTAAACATCTGTGCATCGTGTAGATTGAGGAGTTATCTAAAATGAAACTGATGGCTGATTTTTAATTTTCAACATCGCAAATGTTTACAATGTAATGTAGGCTAGGCTACGGTTACTTATGCAATGGATGTTGTTGCCCCTCCCCGAAGATGGCTACATGCAGCCACGAGATGCCATAATTGTGACGAAAGGTGAATTCGTTAACCAGACAACTTCTGTCCTCACAGGGAAGTGGTTCACAGTACCAGGAAGGTGATCGTTGCTTTACAGAAAGAAAGCGTTGCACTTCAGCCTGTGCTGGCCATCATACAGGTATTCAGAGTATACAACTTACTGCTGATGTTATACCAAATAAAGTAGCAAAGCACTATGAATGAAACTACAGAACATACTGTGTGAGAAACTCATTCAGTGTACGAACAGGACTTATTGAACAAGGTCTACTATGTGGGTGTCACTGGATACAGACAGGGTTGGTTTTGAAGCTAATGAGCTAACCTTGAACAACCTTTTATGATATGTTTCTCATTAGCATCCCTAATAAAGTTGTTGTGTTTCCTCTTGAAACAAACATTTTGGAGAGAACTTCTGAAGAGACTTGTTTTCACAACAGCCAGTAAGATACATAAATACCCACATAACCAGATGTCTATGTGACAGTACCTAAGAAGTACACATTTAAAAGCGTTTTCACAGGGATTTAGTGACGCAGTAGAGTAACTTCAATGTAGCAGCAAAAATTCTCACACACACACACACAAACACACACACACACACACACACACACACCTCAATGTGTTGTATTCTTGAACACAGGCAGGTGAGGATGACAGCATGCTGGACATCAACAAAAAAATGGCAGCAAAGGTTTGGCTGTCAAACTTTATCTCAAGCATGGTATTTTACCCATACTCTGTGTGTGCTACAGTGTTTAAACACCGCTGTGTGTTAACAGATTGGCCTGAACATCATGCAGATATCCCTGCCATCACGGTTCACAGAGGATGAAGTAAGTCATCTTACAGTGCTGCCTTGGATCGCCTTGAATTAATGACAAATGCTCTCTAGAAGCAGAATCTCCCCATCTGTTAACATCTCTGCATGTCAAAGCATGTTGTAGATGGATCAGATGATTTTAACTTAATCCCAAGGCAAACTCTATGGTTTTCAAACTATATGAATTCTGTAAATCCTCTGTAATTAGTTCCTGCAACTTCAAATATAGAGTGGATTAGCGCCGTTCTGATTCTGAACTTTCATGTACTGTACATAATGGCATATGTAAGTCCTGTTGGTCTACCCAGCTGTGGGTCTGGAAACCTCCTTGTGTATGTATGTGTGTGTGTGTCCTTTGAGAATGTCTCAGAGCAGCGAAAGGTATGTCATTCCACAGCTGACAGTGGATTATTTACATTATGTCTGGCCTAAAGAGACTTATTTTCTGCTCTACTATTCTTGCTGACACTTTGTTGTTTTTTTATACTCCATTTTAAACTTGGGAGGTTAATGTTTTTTACTTTGAGCATACTTTGCATTTGTAGCTGCTGATGTTCCTATTGAAATGTGTACATTATTGATTCCCACGGGGATATCTTTTTTTTCCACGTTCATTTGTACACTGTAAAAGTCTCCCTCAGTTCCCTGAAACAATGTCTTATAATATTTTCTTTCCTCTCCTTCTTTTTCGCCCCCTCTCTCCCCTGCACTGTCACACATGCAGATTTTAGAGGAGCTGTTGAAGCTGAACGAGGAGCCCCGGGTGCATGGCGTCTACCTGCACCTCCCCACGGCTTACCTCACCAGCAGAGTCCTCAACACGCTCAGACCTGAGAAGGACATAGAAGGGTGTGACTGAGACGTACAGCACATGTTACTGTTTCTGTACAGGCCACTGCTATTCATGTAGAAATAGTTGCTGGGGGTTGATTGCCTCTCATGTAACATACCAAATAATTTTAATTGTGTGTGTGCCAATGACCACCAGTCATCACGTCACAATGTTGTCCATTACATCCGCAAAAATGTGTTTTGTGTTTGAAGAGGGAAACATGTTATACAGGTTAAAGAATGAAGTTGAACACCTAGCTTTTATATTTGTTTTTAGTTTACATTTAGGTTACATTCTACTAGTTAGCCCCTCTGACATGTGTATGTGTATATATACATACATACATACATACATATATACACACACACACACACATTTATGCTTCAGCATTTTTAGACAGGTGCTAGATTTCTAGAGCTGTTTCTGTAGCTCTGCAGAGATTCATGCATTTACGGTCATGCTGTATCAAACTTGTCTCATAAGACCATGTGTGCAGAGAATAAGATGTACACATTTCAGCATTTGAAAGTAGACATAAGTAGAATAGAACAGTATTTGAGGCCAAATTCCACACCCAATAAATACAGAAACCCAATCCTGTCCGTTCACAGGATGTCAGATGTCAATGTGGGTCGCCTGGTACGTGGGGATGTTATCCAAGGTTTCGTGCCCCCCGCTGCTAGCGCTGTCATGGAGATGCTGAAGAGACACAGTGAGTGTCAGGGAAGGGGGGGCAAATGTGAAATGAAACGCACCACACACACACTGAGACATTACCTGCACATGCCGAACAGGTACTCTCCAGAAATATTGTAAAAACGAGAGATTATTCTACAGTGACATTGTGCATTTCATCGATTCCATCCCTGCAGAGACTTCTCTAGATGGGAAGAATGTGTTGTTAGTGGGGGCTGAGTCGCCCTTTAAACTGGTGCTGCAGTGCCTGCTGCAGAGAAGTGGAATGGTGGCTGTGAGCAGTCACATGGCCTCAGAAGGTCTCCAGAAACAGGTGTTTGTGGGTTATTGAACACGTTCTCATCCAACATGACAATTAAACGACTATATTGAAGAGTCATGTCTTCACATCAAAACTGCAGTAGGATATTATTGCATGAGCAACAAATAGGAACCCAGTATTCAATATAAAATATTGATGGTTATGTGTTTTTGCTCTGGGAGTATTGGTCTTTATTTGAATTTTGTATATTTAGGAGTTGGACCAATCACCACACACGTATTGGCCCTGGTCACTGGTCTCTCCAATTTAATGTAATTCTAAAGACTAACCACATGATGGCAGTGTCTCCCTCAAAAATCTTGTAGTAACTGGGTAGGAAAAAAAAAAAGACAATGTTTTTCTTCTTCACTGGTTTCCTTTGCTAGGCGATGCAGGCAGATGCTGTCATCCTGTTAGGGGCGGGGCCTATGGACATCCCTCCCTCTTGGGCGACACCAGGAGCTACTGTCATTCACTGTGACACCAGCTTGATGACAGGTACAGTGGCTCCAGGAGGCAAGACTCTCGTAATGGCACACTGCGTGCGGGGCTGAACGCCACACACTGACACCACCGTTCTGATTTCAGATGCCGGTAACGTGTCTTTACAGTGTGGGATCGGACACCTCGCTGCTGCTTACAGGATGCAGGTCTCTCCTGTCTAGCCTTGGTCGTACCGTGTCATTTAGTCGTGCTATGTGATTGCTTTCACATGTCTCAAAGCTCTCTCTCTCATACATCCACCCCAAATAAATGTCTCTTCACCCATACCAGAATGTCGTTCACGGTAGCAGCCGCTGGCTCCTGGGACAGCAGTATAAGACCTGGAGGCTGTGCAGCCTCAAACTGCAGCCTCTCACCCCAGTGCCCAGGTAACACTCATGTCAAACACGGTCGCGTCACCCCGTCTGGTCGAACGTCTGTCGGCATTTGTCTTTTAGTCATTTTAGCAGCGACGTGCTTTTAACCAAACTGCCTCAACAAATATTAATCATATACATATTCATTATTTAAAAGCAGGTGGGGTTCAGGCATGTTGCTCAAGGATGCCTGAACACAGATTATAATCAAACATAGCTGTTTATTCTGCTGTTATCTGCTGTTCATCGGATAAATGTTAGTAACAATTGGTATGTTAGTACATGTGTAATGATGGTAATAATAATTCTAAATCTAGCATACCTTGATGCATTTTTAAGTTCTGTAATGTAGTGGGTTATATGGTAAGTGTGTCTGTGTGTGTGTCGTTTTGTCCTCCAAATACACTATGGATTTAACAACAAATTTCCCTGGCAACTGTTACATGTGTGTTTCTTTGCTCTTCCAGTGACATCGAGATCTCCAGGGCCCAGGCCCCCAAGCCAGTGCAGCAGCTGGCTGAAGAGGTTGGCCTGCTGCCAGAGGAGCTGGAGGCTTACGGTAGGGCCAAGGCCAAGGTCCGCCTGTCCCTGCTAAACCGCCTCCGAGCTCAGCCCGATGGGAAATACGTGCTGGTTGCCGGGTGAGTCTGGCAGATTGATGGACAGACTGAAATCATCGCATTATTTTCTTTATATCTTTTCTTCTCATTACCCACGTTCCATTGGGAAGGTTAGCTGCCTCGGTCACTATGCTGTGTAATGTAAGAGTATTTCTGCCACGCCTGAAAGCGTCATTGTAACTAACGTGGCACAGACGTTCTCCGCTGCCACATCTGCTTTCTCCTTGCTTTCAATTAATCTTTCTCTTCTTCTTTCTTTACCAAGGAGGTTTGGCCAACGTTGACATAACACACACACACACACACACATACAAACACTCCAGCGTAAAAAGTGTATCCTAGTATGGGACAGATTAGCCATTTTCCTATGGGGCGCCCGCCTTTTGTGAAGAGGATGTACTGTATTACCCAGAGTCCTTTGCAGGGGTGATGTCAGAAGAAGTCCCCTTTCAGCGCTCATCCAGCTGTGCAACACATTCTGTTTCCTCCGTACACGAGAGGAATTAAGATACAGTAGATCCCATGCCAGTGTGTATCAAATCACCATCTGTCTCTTCCTGACTCCCCGAGGAATCTCTGGGGCTGGTGTCTGCCTCTCTTGATTGGGTGTGTGACTGGCATGGCACTAGATAGAGGAGGTCACAAGCCTTCTTTTTAGATGCATGTGTATGCATGGTGTGTGTGTGTGTGTGTGTGTGTGTGTGTGTGTGTGTGTGTAGTTGTGAGTGGATTCTCTCGGAGTGCACAGCTACAGTGTGCAAACACAACTTTGGACTGTCACGGAGGTTGCCGCTGCACACAATACATACGACTTAAACGAGTCTGGCCTTCAGTCGGCAGGCACCGACCAAATGTGGTGCGCGGCGAGTACTGCGTCTATTTCTCTTTCTCTCACACACACGCACACGCTTCCATACAGCGAAGGACATAGCTTCTAGGGGAGCCACCTCAGTTCCCAGCAGTCCCTCCGGAGCAGAGAGGGGCCCCTATCTACTCCAGTCAGCAGCAGGCATGCCTTTGAGTCCCGCTGCCAAGGAAACATCATGTCCACCGAAAAGGAGGGGGGAGGGGGGTGCTGTCTAAGTGAATGTGTCTGAAGATAAATGAAGTAACAACCCCTTCAAAGCATTCCTTTCCTCCTCTGTTTTGGTCCCCCCCCCCCCCCACTACATCAACCTCTCCGTCACTCACTTTCACTGCTTTGCATCGCTCCTATGGACTCCTGTGTGCTCCGCAAGCAGCCAGTGACGCCGTGCTCTGCCACGTCAACGGCTCTCAATTGGGAACTGCGAAAGCTGTGCCCGAGGCTCTTGAGTCAGATGCAGCTCTTTACGGCAGGGGCGCTGAATGCATGGCACCAATATACTTTGTATAGTATAAGTCGTGTTTTAGTCCGGAGAGATGATGGATGCGCATTTAAATGTATATGATCTCTGAATGTTTTTAAATTATGCACTCGCGTGGGATGTGAATTCAAATAAATGTGTAGGTACACAACGAGCTATTTCAGTGTACTGACGCACACATACGTTAGCAAAGCAGCTGCATCTGCTAGCATATTTGAAAATGCAGTCCAGGAACCACTGTTTCTGTGCTTAGTGGAGAGGAGGGGTAAAGAACAGTGTGAGCCTATGAGAGCTACAGAGGGGAGAGTGCAGAGTAGTGCCCTGCTATCCACTCGGCACTGCTTTTAGAACTGGTTCCAACCGCAAGGGGAGACCCGGGCCCAGAAAGAGGAGTTTTCTCGCCTGGCTCCGCTCACCTATTGCTAGAGTTTATGTTCTGGAAACCCTGTTCACTTTAGCTTTTACACAGACAGTTAGCAACTCCCAACAGAGCGCGTCTGGTTCCACCAGGCTGTGAGCTTCCCCTGTAGTGGCCTAAACCCTGTGTTACTGTGCGGCTGTAGCATCACACCCACCCCGCTGGGTGAGGGTAAAAGCACGGTGACCATCGGCCTCGTCCAGGCACTCTCCGCCCACCTCAAGCTCAACTCCTTCGCCTGTCTCCGGCAGCCTTCCCAGGGCCCCACCTTCGGGGTCAAAGGTCAGTCATCAAGATGGATTATTATTATTAGACATTAATTAACATAAAGTACCCCTCCTCCCTTTTTTATATATATCTCTTTTGTTGCAAAAACAAATCAATGTGTTGATATTGAGTTATTATAATGTTCTAGTTAAAGTATGCCTGCACAGTTTTATGTTGAGGCCAACACTGACGTAAACACTGACAAGTAATTTGGTCGGAGGCGGGACTTAATGCTTTGCTACGGTTTAACGGTCAGCACAGGGAGGTTCACTTGGAGTCCACCGGGCCTGCGCGGCCCCCGCTCATTTGTCTCCTCCTCTCTGACCGTGCTTCCTCTGTCCGTGCGTAGGGGGCGCTGCAGGTGGAGGCTATGCCCAGGTCATCCCCATGGAGGAGGTGAGACGCACACACTCGCTGCTCTCAGCTGCGACTGCCGGCGGCTTCAAAGGCCTCGGTTGCATGCATGCTGAGTCCTGCACGCACAAACGCGCGCACACACACACACACACACACACACAGCGGCGCTTTGTCACAACGGTGCCTGTGACACAAGGCACCGTCCATGAAGAGGGGCGAGAGGGAGGGGCCAGCGGAAGAGACGAGGCCCATTTCAAAGCCCAGGAGACGATGGAGGAGCGATAAGGGAGCCTGCCCGTCTCATACTAAACACGGGCTCTTTTCAGCTCTTGCCGCCTCTCTCCTTGCTTTCGTTTTCCCGTGTCATGTTTTTTTAAATCATGCACTGAACAGGGGATTATTTAGCTTTTTGGTACAGCGAATCATCCTAAACAGATGGGCTATGTGTCATAATATTTGTGGAGACTTGGAGAAGTTGGAGGGGGTTTAACTTCATTATTTGGGGCCCAGCTTTGCGCTTGTAACCACAAACTTGTTTATAGACCCCACGTTGCTACGCTCACTGCTATTGTAGATGATCATGTAGCTCAATAAGCAAAGGATATACCATGAAACGCTTAGCCCTCCTGGGCTGTACGCCATTCTGGAACTAGGAGTTATAGCATTTACTGTTCATCTTTCAGCGCTCGTAATCCATCATTAGCATGTTTACTTCTACCTTTCACCTCCCTACAGTATGTCATAATGTGGAAGCTTCTATATAAACAACCGTGTTAGCATTTTAACTGCTATTGTAAACGCTGAACATGGCTAGGAAAACATTTTGTGTTTCTCAACTTGCTATGATACCCCTGGGATGTTGCTCTGTAACACTACACCGCCGGTACTTTGGTTTAATGTGTGATTTCATGTGGAATTACTGTTTGATTTGCTTTTCCTTTCTGTCCTCTTCAGTTTAACCTCCACCTCACAGGTGACATCCACGCCATCACAGCTGCCAATAACCTGGTGGCAGCTGCCGTCGATACCAGGATGTTCCACGAGGCCACCCAGTCAGACAAGGTAACAGGTCACACCTTTCAGACATGACTGTGTTGTTGCTCCATCTGGACCAAATATATTTATATTAATGTTATTGATATGAAATGTATTGCAGATGAATATTGAGTTATTGATTGGAGAAATATAAAACATAATATACTAACTACACTGCATTAAGCCAGTGGCATTACTTTTAATTACCACTGAGCTTCCAGCACGTTGTGATACAAATGTAATGTATGTATGCTGCTGCAAAGTGAAAGAAAAGGCCCCAAGAATTGATATACTGTTCACCAGGCCAGTGACTGCATGCCTGTTTAATGTTCCAGTGTAACTTAGGAACAAACCTCTGGAGTCTTGGAAAGTTTTAATGCTGTGGGGAACCATATAATTGATAGATCTGTTACTTTATACCCCTTACAGGCCCTGTACAACAGATTGGTCCCTTCTGTGAATGGGATCAGACAATTCTCACCCATCCAGATTGCCAGATTACGTGTAAGTAGACGCATATATCTTGACCACTGTAGTGCTTTTATAGTTATCGATGTTTAGCTTTTGTGGCTTTGATGTAGCCAGCTTGTTGTGTTTTTTTTTTTGTTAGCCTCCAATAGGGGGCCACAGTGAGTCAGTCTACCACGACACAGTCACCTCTTTGCTGGTGTTGCTGCCTTAATTCTCCACCCATCACTGCACGCCAAATGCTTAAGTTGCGTGTCCTCTATAAGCATGGCTGTGACGAAAGCTGTTTTCCGTCCAGCACTGATAGCAGGGTGCCCGACGTTAAGTCATAACAAATACAAATATTTTAAATAGGAGGGAAAGGTTGTAGATACTTTTTTTTGTTATATTTATTGTGCAGCAGTACAGACAAACATTTCACTTGCGCTCTGAGTTGAGAAGTTCATGAGCAATGTAAAATATGGATGGAATGCAAGATAAGATCTCTGTTTTTATTAATGCCTCTTTTCTAGTCCGGTTAATAGTTGGACCTTATGGGAGGTTCTGTGTATGGTGTTTAACTTCCCTGCTAATGTTCAGGAATAGTTTGACCACCCATGCAGCTGTTACTTATTTAAAAAAAAAAAAAACTCTTCCAAGCATATATCATATAAGCACATGCGTCAATCACATTTGCGAATCAAAATAAATGACTTCAATGCCACATTATAGAATACACACCTGACTTGTTTGTCTCTCTCATTCTAGCGGCTGGGAATTAGCAAAACAG
Organism: Typhlichthys eigenmanni; assembly: GCA_027564635.1. Lineage (NCBI taxonomy): Eukaryota > Metazoa > Chordata > Actinopteri > Percopsiformes > Amblyopsidae > Typhlichthys > Typhlichthys eigenmanni. Next base: position 17,920 of record JAODUK010014191.1, on the reverse strand, counting down.
CGCCGAACTCTCTCACCCCCCAGGAGGTTAGCACCTTTGTCCGACTTGACCTTGACCCCTCCAAGGTCACTTGGCAGAGAGGTAGGAGTTGAATCACCACTATTCTTCTCTCTGTTGTTCATTCCTCTGTGGCCAGCCAGTATAAAAAAGGGGAATTTGACAGAGCTTGGAATGTACTTTGACAAAATATTGGAAAAGAGGTAATGTGATGTCACATCAATTAATAAAAAGCTTTGTGGAAAGCTCTGTAAGTGACAGCGTCTCATGAATTGCCTGGTTCAGAATTAAGATTTTAACTAGATATTGAGGCTTGTTTGGCTTTAAACGTTTTGTGTTTAATGTGCACTGTCATTCACATTATTACGACATAATGGCTTAACATTAAACTTGTACAATAATGTTTGACGCGTGTGCTGTGTACTATTACATATTGACATGTGTCTTAACACAATTGTGGTGGGATTTATACATTTAATTTTTTTGATAGATTGATGCGTTCCTCTAATAATTTATAATAAGAATGCTTGTGATAAAGACCCAGACATGGCTGATGAATAATGTTGCCATGGCTGATGAGGGATTTGTTCGGTGGCGTTGCAGGGCATTTTTAAGAAAATGACTTGGAAAATAAACAACTGCTTTAACGTGTGTGTGTACAAGGTGGTTTTGATGGACAAATGTTGAAATCAGTCTAACTTTTTGGCCAGAATTCTTCTCTAAGAAAAATCCCTGTGCAAATCAAGCTGCTCAGAGTTGGTCCCAGGTGTGAAGTTCTGGATTGCAACCACTTGTTGCTGTCACTCCCAATTATATAACAAATCAGCCTGTTCCACTCAGTGGGGAATAACTGTGTCCTGAAAGTGATTGCTCACATCGAAATAAGAGTGTTACATAGCTTACTCTACAAACTACTGTTTTTAATTAAATGTGAAACCGTATGTTTCTTCAATACAACCACCACACTGAACCAGCTTTGGAACGACATCTGACCACTGTGGTGTTGTGTTCCCAATAGAGCAGTAACCACACTAGAACAAGCCCCAGCCAATATCATTATTATAAGGCACTGTTGAGTGAATGGACTCGGGTATAAAATGTCCATAAACATTTTTCTGCACTTTATAACAATACGAGAGATAACAAAATGGTCTGTCAGATATTGTCAGGCTGTTAGCAAGAGTGTGCAGTTTACTGCGTTTTCTGACATGTGTCCGAACACATTTTTACATTTTTGTCAAGTTACTGTCTGGCCCGCTCTGCCACTGGGCTGCTTCATACCGTGTAATTGGGCTGATATTTGGAGCGAATCGTGGAAATAAAGGGTTGTTTCTTCTGTGTTTCAGTTGTTGATACCAACGACCGTTTCTTACGGAAGATTACAGTTGGACAGGCAAGCACGGAGAAAGGACACACGAGAGAGGTTTGTCAGAAGAGACGACCTCTATACTACTATAGTTACAGAGCCAGGGCTGTGTAGAAACACCAGATTACACTGAAATCACCTTTAACGTGTATTTGATTAAACCTAAATCTGCAAAACTTGCATTGCTTGCATTACACTGCCTTTAATTTGCTTAGGACTAATCTGGCCACCATTTATAATTCCATACCAATGTAATTATTCTCAGCTGGTAATAATGGGTCTAACTGTACTAACTACTTGGCCACACATCAAACCTCTAGATGCCGTTAACATGACATCAAATGAATGCGTGCATTTCTTTTTTATTTTTTCTTTGGGGTGATTTCGCAAGGCAAACTCCCGCAAAGAAATGCCTCCCTCCCACTTTTGCCTTTCTTTTTCCCATGGCCTTCCCCATACACACCCGTTACAGACGCACTCCCCCAGTCCCCCTTACCATCCATACTGAAGCCCCACGGTATTTCACCCATATGTCAGTGGTAATGACGGCTAAATGAAATTCTGCAAATAAACACTTCACCTCAATGGGAAGTGAGTGGGCCTAAGTGAAAGCAAATGTTTAAAGAAAGGGTGAACTAACCCACCCACTGCTCGCAAGACAGACATGTACACGCACGCATGCACGCACACACACACACACTCTGCTAGCTTAGCATGTGCTTAAGTTTATATCCGTGCACTTTTCATGTCGCCTCTCCTGCATGTAACCCCGCGGGACACAATTGTCGTTCAGGAATCGGTTTTCTTGTGGCGATGACTTCTTTGTCAGCTCCTTAATTTAGTTTTTTATGCTTGTTTTTCTTTCTTCTTTCTCACACGCTAACAAAAGACAGTAACACAAAATAGCAACAGACCTTCCTCCAATTGTTTTCACTGAAGACGTTTATGCCCCCCCCCCCCCCTTTCTTCTGTTGTGTATTTTAGTAGTATAATGTTTAGAATTCGCTGTTGTGGCGTTTCTATCCACCCAAATGTGTTATGCGATATTGTATCTCTTGGTTTTGTGTGTATGCAAGTTAGAGCCTCTTGTCTTGCACGCGCACACACAGTCAATAGATACTGTTTAGCATATATTAGGAACAGTGTGCAACAATTAGTAACATGGCATAACTGTAAGAATGTTTAAGCCGTCCATTTTTGAGCAGTGCATATTCATATGTCGTGCAAGCATGCATAATGCCTAAATAACACAATTAGTGCTTTGCTTCATTTAAAAATAACTGCTTACAAGCAGATTTTTGTAGCACAGAGGGTTTGGATTTCAAACTGAAAGCACATGATTGCACACATTTCTTGTTTTGTAGCAGCCTGCTATACAAAGAAAAAAATGAAAGCTACTGAATTTGTGAATTGCCCTCGATTGAAACTAGCTTTGCAACCATGTTTCTGTTTGAAACCATTGCATGTTCATCATTCTCCTCTCGTCATCATTACTATAGGAACATCCCTATTATGTTCTATTTACATTGTTTTTGTATGTATGTATTTTGTTAAGCAAGAGAGTAAAACTGTAAAACAAATAGTTTTCTTTTGATAAAAATGTAAGTGCTTGTGACATCTCACATTTGGCTTTGATGTAGGCCTGAACATTTAGCGCACTTTGCAGACAACACAGATGTGTATCGGTATTCAACCATTATATTGGGATATGATTTTTGGTCTATATAACCCAGCCCAAAGAGCTCCTCTAGGTTCATTCCCCTACAGCCGCCCACACATTCGTAGACAGAAATTGAAACCGTGAGCTGGGGTGGAAATTCTGGTGCACTATAATACAATCAAGGAGCGTACCATTTTATACAAGACAGCATTCCAAAGCCGATAAATCTTCCACTGTAGCCAACATCACATAAATAAATTTCCTAATATGCCAGTCACTGTGGAAATCTACAAACACAACCTTTTGCAGTTATTAACTGTTTGGTAAATGTTATTTGAAAGACTTTGGACAACCATACATTGAGTGGAATGGGCTATCTATCTGTTTATGTGGCCTTCCCCCTTGTGCTTCATCTCAGACGGGGTTTGACATTGCCGTGGCCAGTGAGATCATGGCCATCCTGGCTCTGGCCGGCAGCCTGGGAGACATGAAGGCCCGGCTGGCACGCATGGTGGTGGGCACCAGTCGCTCAGGAGAGCCCGTCACTGCAGAGGACCTGGTGGGTGTCATTAAAGTTGTTTTGTTTCACTGATGGCAGCTGTGCGTGTGACAGCATCGTTCTATTAGACCGCTGTGAGGGGGGAGCTTGTTGGATGTGCCAGCACAGTAATCAGAATGACTGGAAGTTTGACACCTGATCTGTCCCCGAGTCCTGAGTAAGCAGCATTCTGCCCTAGCTAGATCCATGGTTGCATTCAGTGTTCATCTTTTTCTGTCGTGTCGAAACATGTTAATGTTGGCCTCTCGACTATAGTTTCTATTTGGGGGCGGTTTAATTTAGTTCAATTTTATAAAATACTGAACTGCCATGTGACTTGTATTTGGTTATGTCTAGTCTCTGGTGAATGCATTGTTCTCTATTCAGCTATCCCTGTACTCGTTCTGGCCAAAACACAGCTGCAGTATTCTAAAATGTCACAACGGCAGATTTGAGGGTGATAATCTTGCATCTTGTTTTCTTTCGTTTGACCCCAATGTGGCTGCCCGTGTGCTCTTTAGCCTGTAAGCATTTAGACTCTACTGCGTTGCAGCTGGCTTTGGTTTACTACATGTGTCCTTTGTTTCATGACTATTGGAGGAGTGTCCCCTATACTGATACATTACTCTCACTAATCGTCTCCCTGATTTGCCAGGACAGGAAAACATTGGATGTTGTTGGTGTGAATATTTGCTGTGTTACTCCGTTGTAGTTTTGTAGTTGCTGTTGAATCCACTAGGTTTCATAGGTTATAATTAGGTGAATATTCTGGAAGTTTGCCCCCTAGTATGTAATTCTTGCTGACCCTATAAAACCCTCTGGTCCTTCTGTCCGTCTCTTCTCTCCCAGGGTGTGAGCGGGGCCTTGGCAGTGTTGATGAAGGACGCCATAAAACCCACGCTGATGCAGACCCTTGAGGTGAGTGGTGTCGCGCAGCCAAAACCTCCCCGCCTCCAACGCCGCTCCCCAGTTGAGCTAAACAAATAAACTGTTCCCGAGATTTAGCAGACACCTAACTATGATTGGACGTCTCGTTGCATTAAATGTATCCCCTGTAAATGCTCCTGCGCCTCATAGAGACGACAGAGAGAGATTACATCCAGAGTGAGAAACCTAACCTTCCACACACTTAAATCGCTGCAATTCTTATTTATTTCTGCAGTTGTGGAATGGAGATGGCGTTCCCAATGGGTTAGACTGTAGATGCTTTCGAGGGGGGAATCGCAAAACGCTAGTTTTCTTGTCAACAATAATAGCAGGCATGCATACGTTCAATGCATACATGGTTGTTTCTTACATTATTGTTTCCTTGGTATGTGCATGTGTGCTCACATTCTTGTATGGGGCTGAGAGCGATGGCCTCCTTGTAGGAGTCGTGGAGCGACGACGTGCGTGAAACAGAAACCTTTCGGTGTGTTTTGACGCGGCACTCGTTGCGTACACTCCATGCATCTCTGTGCACAGTAGGTCTCTCCCAGCCCCGCCGTCAGTGAAAGAACGCTCACACACGAGAGGGAGAAAGTACGCGATGGATGGTCCACGTCCGCCCTCGGCTCCTTATCTTAATATTAGTTGTGCGTGGCGAGGACAGGTCGAGCTGTCAGACCAGGCGAAGGCGAGCTAGTGACGTCGCCTGGACGTGACTGAACGAATGGGTTCACTTTCCTTTTGCTGTGCCTCATACGACATATGGCTTGCATTTGCCACATACACACACACGTACCTGATAATACGATTTTCACATCTGGTCTTGAGCAAACCTCTATTATTATTTATTTTGTCCTAGTGGAGCGCAAATCTCCCCTACTGTCTCAGGACAAAAGCTATAATGTTATATTATGTCTTATTTCATCATATCGATATCCCTGGAACTTAGTCCGGTGTGTGTGTGTGAGTGTGTGTGATGATCCAGTTCTCAGTGGAGATATTCTGAGCTGTGAGACGGGATCATTGTGTTAGTACATGAACATATTTGACCTCAAAATCACTTGAGTTTTTCCCATTCATTTGTTTTGATGTTACAGTTCATTATGCATAAGCTTGATGGCAGTCCAAGGACAGCTTGATAGCACCTCTTAAGTAACTGTAGGTTTTATTCTTTTCTCATGAAATTCAACGGGAGAATTGGATTGGGTGTAGGGGGTTTAGATCCCTGCAGGCAGTAGCAGCAGATTTGGTTCCTTTCTAGTATTTCTGGACAGGAAACGTTGTGGTCCTGTTTCGTAAAACCTCTTCCTGTGTGGTTTTCCTGTGATTCTGGCTGGGGGACCCGTTTCCAGACGGAACAGGCATTTGAGCCTCATGAGAAATATCTCTGTGCCGTGTGCGAGAAATGTGTGTTAAAGGGTTGGGCGAAAGCGGTCCAAAGCAAGGGAAGGAGCAGGGGTCCATCCCACTGCCTGTGTACGTGTCTGTTAACCAGGCCTCTGTGATTCGCTGGTCAAACATCCTGTCTTTGGCCACGAATGTACATCCTGCCTGACTGCCCTGGTCTGTAGTCCACGGGGCCATGTTTGGAAACAAACAGTTGCCGTAATGAATACGTAGCCGCAAGCTAGGGGACACTTAACCTGCGACATCGCTTGTTTAACACTGGCTGTGCTTGTCGTCTTGCTGCTGGGAACGACATTGACTAGTCTGGTGAACTCACAGTGTCTTAAACGACTGGTCAAACAACTGGTTAAACTCCGCAAATGTCTATTGGTTGACACACTTCGGTTTCAGATGGGAGAGTACATGTTGGAGAATGTTGGGGAGCAAAGGATGGAACGACTTCCTGTCAGTCCCCTAACTCTCCGTAGCCCCTTCACCTTTTTACATAACAGTGTGGACATCCCATGGCCCATTTATTTCCTCTTCTCTCCGTTTGCGGTGATATTTCCATTTCCTCAATCGGTTTCCCGTATAGTACTGTGAGATAGAACGACAGCTGTTCAGGGTGTTTAATTTTTTCCTCCAAAGTTCAGGGGTTGCTGTTGCACATGGAAATGTATCCAATATTCGTGGGGACAGAGAAAGGAAAATGTCATTCAATAGATAATTGCATGTAAAGGATGTTTTTTGCAGATTAATTCTCTCTCTCTCTCTCTTTGACAGACCTGCTCTTGACATTGTCACATCTCACTGTAACATAGTTCTGAACCTTTTAACTAGCCGTTCCCACTGACACAGTAAGAATACAACAGACAATCGTCTGGTGGGCCTCCTTTAATGATTGATTTATTAGTCTTAGGGGAGCCTATAGAGTTATTGAGTTGTACAAACACAAGCATAGAAAATATGACTTCCTGTTACCTTCTGCCTCCTATAATCTCTATTATATTACTAACATATGTCTATGTAAGACTAAGTACAGTATTTATGAATGGGTGAACACAACTGTGTTCCGAGAGCAGCAATATGATTTTTCAGAGTTGACCCTTTACTGTTGGCAGCTGCTTCTTGATGTGTTATCTTGTCAACAGGGTTGATATCTTGTACATTACATTTTAATCTGCTTACTGGAGGACACTGGCAGGCAGGAGTTGCTCAGATCAAAATACTCTATAATAATAATCATAATACTTTTTAATTTATATTGTATTAGTACTTTGCATTTAACAACTAATAAATGTTACATTTTAACTCCCTCGTAAATGGTTTTGATAACATACTTCTGGCACTGTTGTACTTGTATGTGTGTTAATCTTTCTCTTTCAATTTTATGAGTTGAAAATGTCAAACTAGTGGAAGTGGAATTCCAGCCTTGCTCCAGGGAATCCAAAAAGAAATTGAAGCTCACACTCTTTCAAATGTACTTCCAGCCGTTAAAAACAGCAACCTGAACCAGCAGGGGAAGGGATGCTTGGCTCCCCGACGAGCTGCCAGAGCCGCTCAACTACCTCCTTTAAACCTACTGTTTAGACAAACACACCGACGGCCAAAGAGTGTCGTCTCTTGAATATTTATGCTGACCAGTTTAACTGGAAGAAGCTGAAACAGCACGCCGTGAGCTCTGTGTGAAAGGGGCCGCCGCGCTCATGCTTTCATGTTTTCTGTTGTCGTTGGGCCAGCGTGTTTCCTTTTAACTCCTGTGTGTTTGTGTGCCCCTCTGATTATTGCAGGGCACACCAGTGTTTGTCCACGCCGGGCCCTTTGCCAACATCGCCCATGGCAACTCCTCGGTGCTGGCAGACAAGCTGGCTTTGAAGCTGGTCGGACGTGACGGCTTTGTGGGTAAGATCACGCATGCAAACGCGCACTCACCTAGCAGATGCATGGAAATGCTGGAGGAAGAGCACCAGATGTCTATCAATCTTATGTGTGTACGCACACCTCAACTCAACATGGCAGTTAATACCTCACAGGTGACGCGCCTTGTTTTGTGTCCAGAATTCCATGTTTGTGGAGAGTGTATTCTGCGTGGTTTTCACTCTATGGACTGACATTGTTCTCCACCTCTTCCTTAGAGCTTCCTACATATTTATTTATTTTTGGTTTTTAAAATATAAACATCTGACGTTGTCGGGGCACTCTTACACAACTGAGGAGTGTACCTTTAAGTTACTACTCCAGCCGTGAAGAATTTCCATTTACTCGCTGCCAGGACCTTTGGTCTACATTCAGTCTTTCTCTGGCTTTCCCCATACATGCCCCCAACCCATACATCTCCGCCCCCATTCTCTACATCTCTGCCCCGCCCTCTGGCCGTGAGTTACTTTCTAGGAACTGTCGGCAGGTTTGCATTTAAAAACGAACAAAGATGAGAGGAAGGAAGCGGATGAATAATCTTAAGAGCCTCTGGAATGCTTCAGAGTGAACCATACTAATCCCTTCACTGTCAAAGTGGGCATGGGTCTTTTGTACATGTATACATATTTTTTTTCTTGCTTCATTTTATTTGATAGGGACGATGCAATTTAACATTGTTCCAGTACAAGTTTATACGAGTTTATTATGAAGGTATTATTGGTGCTAAACATATCTGAGCACCTGTCACCTGTAACAGTGAAGTTGTAGTAGTAGAATGTAGGCACACATTTGTATCAGTACATTTTAAGTCACAGGGATAAATGTTTTAGTAGTTGCAAACTTCTACAAGAACAACACAACAGTTACTACAAGAACAACACAACTTCTAAAGTTCTCCATTGCAGATGCTCAAATCAAAATCTACAAATCCCAAATTCAGAAACTCTTCTACATATAACACTGTTACAAATGGTGCAAAACACATTCACACATCCGTATAAAAAAAAAAAAGTGAAGTCGTATTATTTGAGGTCTTGGATCATTTTCTAGCACAAACAAGTCAACAGCTTCAACTGCTTGAGTCTGCCGCTACGAGTCTCAAATGCAGTTTTTTCAATCACAAATGACAAGTTCCCGCGCACCTCAATTCTGCACCAAATGTAGAGCAAAAGTGATTTGTGTACCTGTAGCATAGATCTGTAGGCTGTAGCCAGGGGCGGGCACTGTTCAGAACCATTTTGGCCAATCAAAGGTGGTCGTTTGGGCTCAATAAGACAACTCTTTCACCAAAAGCTGATTATCTTAGAAGAGCTTTGTCTCGTATAAACAAAATAGTGTGATTGGCTGTGAGGAAACGGCGTCTGGCTACAAGTACACAAATCTGCTGCATCACGTTAATGTGAGAAATATGGTGCAAAAGTGACTTGTGTACTTCTGCGTGCAGAACTTGCCATTTGTGATTGAAATAACATCAGTTGAGACTGGTAGCGGCAAATTCAAGAAGTTGTAGTTGACTTGTGTTTGTGTTAAGATTTGTGCACCGGCAATGGAGTATTTGAGAAGGTGTAGCGGTAGCCTGTGTTGTATTGGTGCGAGAGAAATACATTGTCTACTATTTCAAAGTTTTGATACGTGTGTGCGAATGTGTTTTGCACCATTTGTAACTGTTATATGTAGCATATGTGGTCATATGAGTTTCTGAATTTGATTTATAGATTAAGATTTGTGGAGAATTTGAGAAGGTGTAACTGTTGTGGTGTTCTTGTAGGAACTACTAAGGCATTTATCTCGGTGACTTCAAATTTACTGATGCAAATGTGTGACTACTTTCTACAACTATAAGTTCACTGTCACAGATGCTCAGATGTTTTGCATCAAAAATACCATCATAGTTGATAAGCTATTGCTACTCAACCCTTGTCCCCAGTTGGTGTTTTACCTGTAAAATAAATTGCATTCTATGACACTATACATAATAAATATACAGTATTATAAATACATTTACATGTACCATAACAGTGTATTACAATACATCAATACCCTTGGTACTTGACAGTTTACAAAACATTGGTACAAATCCGCTTAGCATTTAGCCAGCCTTTAACCGTTAAAAATTTTGTAAAGCAGACATACATTTGTGTTTTGAGTGTGTCACACCACAGAAAAATATCATATTAACCACTCAGCCAAATTTGAATCAATAAAAACTTCGCCAAGTATATAAAATTACATTTCTAAAGTGTGAAAATATAACCAGCGTTATCTGTTCTCAAGCGCTGGGGGTGTGTCAGCAGAAGGCGCTGTAACCACACCCATCTATGGTAAACATACAGCGGTGTTGTGCCAAAAAGGTATCCTCAGACGAACATTGATTGGAAAATGTAGACGTGCATTTTATGAGTTGTGTTTTCACTTTAAATAAATGTATACTGGTTAAAAAAATAATTAGATTGGTTATTCTATAGGTCTGTGTTTGCTCTCGTGGGCAGAAATCGGTTTCCAACAGACCCTTTTTAGCAGATAACTTTCTGGCATGATCCCTGAAAATGCTGTGAGATGTTGTTCTTGTCAAGTAAATCTAGCCTACAGCTTGGATTGTATATTAGTTATTGGATTTTGTTTGTTTGGATATGTAGTTTATATTTTATAACTACATAAAGACAGTTGGATTATTTGGATGCTGATTTGAACACGAGAATGCCGACTGGATTTGGGAGGTAGGCTAGGCTACTAGACCAGTAGCTTTCAAATAATACACATTGACTCTCAACCACGTTGTGTGCTTATTTCTGCAATGAAGGCACAGTTATCAGACTGTAGGCTGTTAAAGGACAGTAAGTGATTTAGCTATGGAATTGTAGGCTGTTGAATGACATTTAGTAGACTAATAACTTGCATTGGAGCAGGATAGATGCTGAGATGATTTGAACGCTCTCTACACTTGTATCCACGTGGTGTTACGGGGAGGAGTAAGCAAATTAGGGGACCTACGTGTATAGTACGCACTCGACCATTGTTGACCAGTTGCAGGCGAATGTGTATAAAAGAGCGTGTCCGACCTCCTCGCTGTAGCCCACCAGCTGGACAGCTGCTGTTTTGTGGCGCCCGTCAACCCTTAAACGTGTAAGCAATGCGCGCTGAGAGTCGCGGAGCAGGGTAAACGGGGGAGCATAGTGTGGCTGAGCACGTAGCTTTACCTTAACACCCAACAGGCTTTCCTTCCTGTTGTCTGTCTCACACGCCCCTCCTCCCTTCCTCGTGTGTTTGCTACCTGACTCTTAGGAATGTCAGGAACTACTCCCTCCCCTCTTGTTCAGGCAGCTGGGATACAAGACAACCCCACCCTGCCCCCCCTTCTCTCCCCAATGGCAACGGAATGTTGTGTTTTGTCATTTTACACGGCGCTAGACTGTGTTTTCCGGAAAGAACAAGCGAAGGTCAAGCGTTTACCACGACGCGACCATTAACCGATCTGGATAAGCAGGATTGTTTATGAGAGTCTTTGAGACATCTGTTATGAATTTCAGCTCTTTAAATTTATGTGTAATTTTCTTTTCACTATAGACTAGGAAGTTAATGAATTAATCTTGGCTCACATTTTTTAAGTTAACAATACTTTGGGATGGGGTCTTGTCTCTATTGCCCACTGCCAGATGGACTGGAGTTGACTCCATAAGCCGCCAATACACCAATTTACAGTTATGCGTTCCCTCCCCATAATTCATTGAAATCATTTGGGATTCTAGAGAATTGGTTTCTGAAACTTGGCTGCCCACTGTGTTGCAACTTACTTTTGTGTCACACACAATCTTGTACATTATCTACTGTGACACTTTTTTCAATATCCATTCATGTCTCTTGCCTTTAATCTTTCTATTACATTTGACCAGTCAATAAGTCAGACATATAACAAGTGGTGGCATGTAGCAGGGAAAGCCATATTTTTTTGGGTCCCTTTTTGTGTTAAGGAAAACTCGCTTGTGCTTGCTTTGGACGAAAAGCGCAAAGTCGCACACACAAGGTCATTATGAATACACATCCTACATTCACCGTGCCCAGATTGCCGAGTGCTACGTCAGTGAGAAGAATGCGGCGTTGATCTGGCCTACTTTCCAGTCTGGTGTGCTGATGTTATTGTTGGCAGTGGTGTTGATAACAATACTTTGACTGGTAGTAACCCCGACAGGCACATTCTATGCTTTCCATCCTGAACGCTTTGCGCACACAACACACCCGGCAGTTAAAGGTCACCACGCAGAACAGGCGAACGAGCGAACGCTTCCTGACGACAACCTCTGAAATCAAGCAGCTCCCCGCATCACATTCCCATGGAGGCTCCACTAGCCACCAGAGGCTAGCAGATTGTGTTTGGAAACAGAGTAATGTAACAATATATAGCTGTGTGTTTCTGTGCCGTGTGTTTGTGTGCGCGCGCGCACGCACACACATACAACTGTAGTGTGATTGCACAATACCAGTCCCCCAAATAAGTGTACTGTAAAGCTATGGTTTTGTTCACCAGTACTGAATCTTAACAGTGATGCGAAGCAGGAACGCCCGTCATCTCTCTATGGTCACACATAATTGACAATGGATTCCTGGGCTCATAGCTCAGGCTTGACTTGTAGCTATTCACTGATTTTAATGTCCACATGTAGCATATCCAGCTGGCCCAGCCACAACCACAATGTGCCTGTGCTTATCGTCAGTGCTGTCACTGGTGTTATTCCTCTGCCCCGCCCCTCCCGTTTGCCTTGGGTCTGGTCTTAACTTTCTTAGCTATAAAGTAATGCGCTGAAGCAGGGACGCAGAAATGTGCAGTTTTTTAATCAAGTTACATAGTTTAGACTAGGCTGTCCTATTGATACTTATTGCATCATAACTGTCCTGGGAGGGTGGGTCCCTCCCTCTGTGGTCCTTTCCCAAGGTTTTATTTTTACCCACTGGCTTTTAATGGAAGTTTTACCTTTCCCCAGGGGAGGAGCAGGTTAAAGGGGTGTCATTTGTTTCCATGTGAATTTTGGGCCTATAAAGCCCTTTAAGACTGTAATGTGATTAATAAATGTAGCCAATGTTGCTACAGTACCGGTATGCATCCTTCCCCACCAACAAAGGCCAAATATGTATTAGCCAAACAACAACTTCGTATGAAAAATTATTTAGGTGAGAAGGGTTTTGACCTGGGAATGTCTGTTTTTATATTTATACTAAAATGGATAGACTTGATTCATGTATTTATTGCTTATAAGGCCAAAAGTATTTTTACACAGTAATTGATTAAAAAAAAGATTGGAATTGATTGTACCCCACAACAGTAAGGTACGCACGCAAATCATGCACAGTGTAATCACATTAAATATACGTTTCCTGGCTTTGGCTTCCAGCAGCATTTAATTGTAATCCTTTTAAACAGGTTAAGAGGTTCAACCCTTGGTCGCTACATACGGGCTGCACATATGTCAGCTCTAATAAAGCCGTTGACAGGACACCCACCTACCCATACACACACACACACGCGCATGATAGGAATAATGCCAGGTAGAATGTTGACCTCCTCCTTACCTTTTTTAAGAGGAGAGTATTTATGGATATTGTTGGCTCCTACTGGTTCTGAGATGTTCTGTGTGCTTATGTTGTTCGTACTTCTTCATCGGTAATTGTGTGTGTGTGTGTGGCTCTAACCCCATTTCTTACCCAGAAATAAGATTTACGTATAAATATGGATCTGAAAGCTAAACAATAACTCTTTATTGATCCTTTACTGTGCATGGAGCTTGTTCAGGAGCTCAGTTCAAGTGGCCAGTAATGTCTGTCTGTACTGAATCCCATTCCTCAGTTGTTTTGTCATGGTTTTTGTTTGGTTGTTCTCACAGAGGTTGGAGACAACACGTACACCTAATCTCTCATCAATGTTTTTTGTTTTTTTTAGGATGTCTGAAGGAAATTATATTAGGTTTTATACTATTTTAAATTAATATGGGTAAAATCCTCCGTCAAGATATTAAGCTGTAGAATGTGAAATGCATCCTCAGAGGCTCCTGTGACTTTTAACATTGGGCCACACCCTGTGAAAAAATAAGACCAACAGTTTATTAGATGAGTTTCATAAAGGTCTGCATCTGTTGCGTTGGCAGTGACTGAAGCAGGTTTCGGGGCGGACATCGGGATGGAGAAGTTCTTCGACATCAAGTGTCGGTCGTCGGGGCTGAGGCCCAACGCAGTGGTTTTAGTCGCTACGGTCCGTGCACTGAAGATGCACGGCGGCGGCCCCAACGTAAGCCAACACGCCATGCATAACATTGTAGCTCAGTATAATTGAGTCATCACAGCCTGACAATCTGATATTTTGTGTAAGAAATACATGACTAGTGATGTAAACTCTGTAATCGGCATAAATGCTTCAAATGTCGTGTTCACTGGCACTGCTCTCTTATCTTTCAATGGTTAAATGCTTTTTAATACATACATATGACTCTGCACATCCACTGGGCTTATATGCAAGGACCAGCCATGCTGAGTATTTCTGGCTATTTGCTAATACTACATGCAGTACACTAACACTGCAAACTGCCTGCGTATTTCTGTTCAAGGTCTCAGCTGGGGCACCTCTTCCCAGGGAGTACATAGATGAGGTAAGCAAACTTAAAATATCTATTTGTAAAATACTGTACACAGGCACAAATGCATGCTTGAAACGTCTTTTCATTTTAAGACTGTAGACTAGTCAAACGCATATACTGTACATTAGACTGAGCCTACTTTAAGGTATAGTCAGCTATTGCAAGCTAATTGTAAGCTAATACACCTTTTGTCCGCCAAATATCTGAGCATTTTGCTAACTTAAGCCTTGTTTATACCTGTGATAAATGACATTAAATATGTGGGAGCTGCCTGGCACATTGCCCCTGCACAGCTGTCGTGAGTTTTGGCGCACACCACCGATTTTATTATAATTATTTATTTATTTTTTGTAAGCACCGCGGAGAAGACCAATCTTGGGTCTTCTCCGTATAATGTAATGCAGATGGCCTGCAGAACAGACGATTATTCTAATTGCTGAAACAGAATTAAAACTGAAAATATTGTTGTTGTTAGATGGTCGGAAACCTCCTCGTTTCACATTTGTATATGCATTTCTGTAGGCCTAGAGTAAAGGTTTATTAAAAATATTTAAACATTTTCCTACTTTATAGTTGAATCAGACTGGATATTAAAGACATGATAAATGGCTGTAATTTAGTAGCCAAAAGTTGTATTTACAAACTGGTGAACAGCAACGATTTAGATGTATGTGCTGGCTCCAATTCCGTGCATCGTGTTCCTTGAGAAGTTATAAATTGTAGTAGCGTTGTAGACTGCATATTCTCAAAATTACATTTTGGCCATATAGGTCAAGGTGAATTTAGTCACAGTATAACCACATTATAGTTTAAAGTCACAGGCTCACTTTGGCCAATAAGGTTTTTCTAAAGTGTTTTAAATGGACTAAAACAGAAGCAGCCATGCACAGCCTTAGCAATAGGTTTACCATAGGTGGCGCTTCAGCTCCCCCCACCTCCTTAACATATAAAATATGAGCTGCATAAATTTGGTGTGGCGCGTTTATATGCTGGTGTGTGATGTGTAAAGGTGCTTTCGTTGCACTAAAACGGTCTCCTTCAAAGCTTGCAGCCGTGCTTAATGGTGCCCACATACGTGTCTGTGCACATCTGCCACTAATGTGGTTCAGATCAATTATTAGATTAAAAAACAAAACAGAAACTCTGCAGCTGGTTTCCGGTGGTGTGGGCTTTAGTATAGGCGTGTGTGTGTTTGAGGCGCACGTCCATATCTGGCTTAAATCACGATCTCTCGGGCAGGCTCAGCTGAGCAAATAATGAAGCCGGCTAAATTAATTGCGAGGCCCGTAATAAGAACCAGAAGTGCGGTGGAAATAGATTTATGGGGACAAAATGGCCTTGCTGCCCTGTGTTGGGGCTAACATGCAGCCCTACGTTGGATTATTGTGGTCAGTGTTAAACCAGATCCAAAATTCACCATTGACATACCTGGGAGTTTAATTCTGGATCTGCACAGAATGTATACAAATAATTTAGTAAGTATCCGACCAGGAATCAGAGGAACTACAATGCCCGGTAGTGAAATGACATTCAGGGCAGTTCAGTGCCCCCCACCCATTAATCAGGGTGTCTTCATGTCTTGTATATTGAACATTTAGAGAGGATGGAGACATTATGGTCTACTGAATCTTCTGACTTTAATTCACTTATAATTCCCTTCCTGCGTCTGTCTTTCTGTGCTCAAATACACCGACCCTTGTCCTAGCGTTTCTTATTAAGGGTAATATCCTGTTTTGGAGGGGAACACGTTCTGTCAACATCCCATAATGAGTACCAGGACTACTGTCTACTGTTTACTTGAACTCTACCTCCCTCCCTCTCTGTAGAACTTGACCCTAGTGGCGGGTGGTTGCCATAGCAACCTCAGGAAGCAGATCCAGATAGCACACCTGTTTGGTGTCCCAGTGGTTGTTGCGCTCAACACCTTCAAGTAAGTGTGCACGTGTGTGTATGTGCCTGCGTGTTGCCCAGCCCCGCCCATAACCGTCTCCACGTTGACGCTGTAGGACTGACACCCAGGCGGAGATCGACCTGGTGTGTCAGCTGGCCAAGGATTGCGGTGCCTCCGACGCGGTGCCATGCCACCACTGGGCACAGGGGGGGAGGGGCTCCCTGGAGCTGGCACAGGCTGTGAAGGACGCCACCAGTCGGCCCAGCCATTTCCAGTTCCTCTACAGCCTCGAGGTGAGATTGCAGTCTCAATGTTATACCTGTCTCCAAGATTGCCAGCCATTGCATCAACGTGTTCTTCTAATGGATTAGAACCGGAGGTTGCTAGCATGCTAGTGTGATAGCCAATAAAACTACATTAAATGTTTGATTATAGTTGATTTTATTTGGTGCTTAACTTCCTGTGGTGTGACTTGAGACCTTTCTCCAAAATCCCTACAGTATAACACATTTTGCTAATGTGTCATGGTAATATATAGCATTAAGATTGATCTTGCTTTTTGTTTGTCTTAAATAACCTGTGGCTTTAGCCTCATGCATCACTGTCGTGTGAGGTTAATTGCTTAAGGCATGCTGACAGTTATTAAGAGGCTGTGCAAAACACACAGTGTTGTCAGAATGCTATGGTCGAGCATGTGACATACATGAAACCTTGTGGCTTGGTTGGCAGTGGAGCAGAGCAATCTGACTTTTACATGTGTAATGAATATATCTGGAACATGACTGCAAACCATTCTAAACCACTTGTATATTAAGATCGCTTTGTTAACATTTAATATGGTAATATAAAGATGATCCAATTGCAAATTTTAGATTTTCGTTCATCAATTAAACGTAATGCATAACATATAGACTGTGTGTGTGTGTGTGTGTGTGTATACATACACACACCAACACTACATTTGCTATTTTACTACACGTGTTAAAGGACACAGTTGTAGGCACCCTGTTCCTCTGTATAAGCCAGAGCCCTATAAATAAGCATGAGGTATGTAGCACTACACAATGAACTGGCCCTAGCAGAAGACACCCAGCCCGTCTGCCAGTTCTCAGAGGTGCACAGGTCAGACACACACATGCATACAGTATGTACAGTACCGTATGCATGTGCCAGACACTGCCTCATAAGAGTGAGCTCTCTTTGTAAGATACAAGCACTGCCCCGTGGTTTGTATATTATGTCACATGACGGCTTTAATGATTAAGTTAGCCTGGCAGGAATTAACATTAACGAAACGATCCTATATTATATCTGGAGCTCTATATATTAGACTTTCATAACATCAAGGAGGCCGATGAGGCCAAGCTTATGCTACATTGGTGCTTCGGTCTGCTATTAGAGATGCCGACCTGTTGCTTTAACAGCTCTTTGATTCGAACTGAGACTTGCAAATAATATACTTTCTTTTGTGACACCTGGAACCTTTTGAAAACTAGGGTTAATATTAGGGGTGCACGATATTGATCAAATGTGATATTGCAATATTTATCATGAAAATTGCAATATCGATATTAATTTCGATATTTTAAAATCACAAAGGTTATGGGAAAAGGCATTA
>JAODUK010014180.1:0-28007 GCA_027564635.1 Typhlichthys eigenmanni | reverse complement strand
CATCTAGATAGTTGTGGTGCTGAATAAACAACACAAAGAGGACGGTCAAATACCCAATGTGTGTGCGTGTGTGTGTGTGCGTGTGTGTGCGTGTGGGGGGGGGGGTTATGTGGTACTGAGGCTGATGGGAAATAAACATGCCCAAGACAGATATTCACAATCTATTAAGCTATTACAGTAATGTCCTTAAACTGCATAGTGGGAGCAAAATGTGAGCAGTCACACTGCTGCATGTGAAACCAGTAACTCGTTCATAAAACAGTTAAAATGCTATCCCTGTCACCTACTGTGCCATAGGGACTGTTTAAAGGGCTGTTCACACTATATGCGGCAAGCAAAACCGCATGACGCCATGAAATGTGTGTATATACATATGTATATAATGGACAAATGAACTCTCTGGACCCAAAACACCCGTGGGCGGGTTTGAAAGACATTGTTATCTTTAAAACATGGCCAATTCTTACAATCGTCCTTAAACTAACCATGATGGCCACTCGCTTCCGTCAGTATAAATAAAACCTCAAAACTAAGCTTCTAATTGATTTTATGAATCAAACTTACTTTATAATACATGTATAAATAATTAAATGTGGAAAAATAATGTTTTAAATAATAATGTTTTAAATAACTAGCTCCTGAAATAAACACGTAATTCACGGCACTTTGGAGCATATGGGATGGTTTGAATGTGTAATATGACGGCAATAGTCACATGAAACCGAAGATTATGACAGCAGTAGAGGAGTAGTACAGAAGAGAATGTGAATAGATGGTAAACCTAGTTTGTACAGCTTGCAAATATATTGCTATTTCAATATGAATATGTACACCTTTATTTAACCAGTAAAAGACTCATTGAGATAGAAAGCTCTTTTACAAGAGCGACCTGGCCAAGAGGGCAGCTTAAAACGTCCACATACAACATTTAAACACACAATAATAATACAATTATTATTAAAAGAATAATATGTTCCCCGATATTTTTCCCAATATTGGAAACCCTTTCATAGAGGTGCAGGACATGCATGTGGAGTGAAAAATGAGCCCACACTGAGAAATAATGTGACAGGAGCAAAGAACTCCCAGTGTCCACTCAGTCCAGAGGGATTTATTAATACCCAAAACAGTATAACTTACATTCCAAGTATGACGAGGTTGGGAGGACGCAGGCACAAAAAATCAGGCCGGGAATTCGACTCTATCCCAGGCCACCCTGTTCACGCAAACCACCAGACTGCTAATTTTGTAGGCTAAACCTATTTGTTGATGTAACGGGTACAAAAGTACATATGGCCACTATGTTCATCTATATCGTTATTGTATCACAAAATACAAACATTTGGGACTGGCCAACAAGTAGCCATCTGAACACATGCTGACCCATTGACCCTGATCAGCTGATCATATCACATAACACACACTGACATGCTCTGGTCACTTTCTCACTTTCTACAAGTAATGTATTGGCACATTAGGCCTATACCACACATATTTATAATAATATCCATACTCCCCATTTGTACATTCTTAGGATTGCTTGTTAGTTTTGACTATTCATTTTATTATACATTTTATTTTGTAGCCTATATATTGTTTACTTTACCCTTAAATGTCTACTAAGACGTGTGCCATGTCACAAGAATGTATCTGTACATAACTGAAGGTTCCTGCTCTGACTGAACTGACCACCATCTCAAGTTCTGCTGGAGCATTAATGCTGCTGCTGCCTCCTTCTCCACCTTTGCAAAGAAAATAGGTCATTATCATACTCATCATCATCATCATTATCATTAATTAAGTGTATCAATTGCTACATTAGGTAGCATGGAAACAAATGCAGAGTGGCCACTTAATTTGTAAAGTGACAGACAGTGGTACCAGTATTGCACTTGCAGTAACTTGTAAGTACTAACTAGACCTACTAGACCTACTATTTCATTATTGATGTCATTGCCTGCCTGCGCTGTGTCACAGTGGCTGGCTACTGTTTTGACCGAGTGCTACGACCACGTTTACACTTTTATTTTTAACTTATTACCTAACCTTCAATGTTATTACTAATTAGTATCACTATATTGCACTCATTGTGCTATGATGATATAATCCCTAAACGAAGACGTGTAAATTGTTACGGTATTCTACCGGGCGGGCGGCCGTTCGCTGTTGTCACTTTTAGGGCGGGATTCCACCGGGCGCGTGTGCAGAGCGTTCCGGCTCCGACTCGGGTTTGTTACATCCTCTCAAACCGCATCAACTTCCACCGGGAGCATTTCAAAAGCGTAATGCTGCGAGGCAGTTGTATTGGCGAGATCAACAAAATTACTTTGCCTGTCTGACATTGACTTTACCTTCACTCACTTCCACTGCAATTATATTCCACACCATGGACCTTTCTGGAATTGTTCTTATTAAATGGATTTGTGGTGTCATAAAACTCTGTACTGTTTTCCTAATTTTGCCTACTTACTATAGTAGCAGTTTAGCACATACTAGCTCTCACTACCTGCACTCAATAGGCATACACAACAATAGATTATAGTACTAAATAAAATATGGCACTATACCTTATTATACTTTACTTTACAATGGGCTGACAATCATAACGTAACATAGTTGCTTAGCAACGTTACCTTCAGCTTCATGTATGTTTTCATGAAATATCTTATATTCTCGGCTTCATCCAGATCTTCCCTCAGTCAATGAAAACTGGTAAACTATAATACCATTATCTGGGATGGCAAACTACAAAAACACTTCTTAAATATTTAGAAATAATTAATAAATCGCCTTCCATTATTTCCATATTGCCGGCCGCTGTTTAACCCTGGTATGACCATTTCCGGTGCGACGATGAGTCAGTGTGTGTTATGTTTTCATCTGTTTCCATGTGAATGCTTGTCTCGTGTGGAAGTTCAGATGAAACCGCTGCTGACGGCATCCATAAACTGTGATTTGCTTCCTTCTTGCTCTTCCTCGCTGCTAATCTTCTTGGATCAAATGGAGCGAATGTGCTCTCTGCATATTGCGCTTAGCTGCTTGATGCAACGAATGGAAACCACGCCCACATTTGCATGCACTGCCGTGCACAACATCTTCTGCTTGCTGTTATGTAACTGTTGCCGCCTGACCTGACAGTCTTTTTTCAACAGAGCTGAAAATGTCACAGGAACTACAGTATGGCCTTGGAACCTATAATGAATGGAACCTTTTCAGACGCAGCCTCCTTGGCCATAAGGCAAATGTTCCTGTCCTGCTGGAGAGCTGGAACCACATATCAGCTTGAGCAGTACTAGAAGGCTGAACATGGCTGATTGGTCAAACACCAACCTTTCAGAGAGAGAGAGGGTCACACAGGCTCTGCTGATTGAGAAAAGCATTTATGAGCAGCTAGAGCGCAAGAATATTGCCATAGCAGCCGCTGTTATTTTCAATGCTTAAAGTGAATGGCAGTGAATGACACAACAGAATGACACACACACACACACTACTCGCATACAACACAGTGCCTATTGCCTATGTAATGCCTATTTGTTCAGATGATGAATAGAACATTTGATAATATTTAAGACTAAAGCATTCACAAAGCGTTAAATCTTAAATCCACAGAGTGCAGTCTCTCTAGACGTGGCCAGGAACGCTAATGAATGAAGCATTACACGTCAAATTAATAAAACATCAAAAGACCATCATCACCATAACACATCAGCAGATGTTCACGCAGGCCTACTGCATCGCATCCCACTCTTCAAGGCTTGCAAAGAGCGCTTGCAAATCACCCATGGAAACGTATAGCAGACCAGTTGGACTACCGTTCTCCATGCTCGGCCATATATAAAAGCAGCTTACAGCTAATCAAGTGCTTAGCCAATATCATTCCATACAGATGAATAACATGTTGTCAATGTACATTTTGACATTATGTGCTTTTAAAGTACCTTTACAGTGGTAAAGCTATATGAAGCGTTTCACAATTAACACAAGGTCTAACTACGCCCATTAGGATGCAGTGACTAGAAACGATCCTGAATGGAGTGTGTCCAATATTGCATCTATAGTTGTCTACCTCTCACACAAGGTGTTCCTTAATAGTTCAGCTAGTTCAGTTTGTGAGTGGATTTCTTATCGAACCCTCTATCGTCTATGTTTTGCCCTTCTGCCCTTGAGCTGTGATTCACACGTCTGCTACGACACCAACTGGACCGCCGTTGTTTGAGGTTTTAGCAACCGTATGTTCTGACAGATCACACACAAGCTTGTCTCCTCTGTTCTGAAGCATCTAGGATTCTATATGTGTGTGTATGTGTGTATATATACTGTATGTATATATATATATGTGTGTGTGTGTGTGGGTGTATATGTACAGTATACTGTATATATATGACTTCATTACTTTATTCACTCATTCATGTTAACAGCAGCTAATACACTATTATGCAATCAGATATGGCTATTTACATTTAATAAAAAGAAAATATTTCAGCAATGTCCGCACACACACACCATCACACATTCTCTCTGTCTCTCTATCTCCCTGTCTCACTATCACACACACACAATTACTAAAGGTAAATTAGTGCTGAAGATGGGTATATATTATGCATGAAGGAACACCACTGTTGATCTTTTTTCTTGTTTTCACAAACAAATAAACCCCAACAGGGAGCCCACTAATAGCCAATCTGACTTTGTGTCTGTTTTCTTTGCCTGTCGGTCTCTATGCCTGTGTGTGTGTGTGTGTGCTTCTCTCTTTTATTTGATGAAAAATGGGATGCCACATCCGTATTACACTTTCAGTCTGTATTACACTTTCATGTGCAATGCACAGATATGTATTGTCTATTGAGATGTGTTTTATATATGATGCTTATTTCACACATTTAATTTCTTTAGGTATGAAGAAAGTAAGGCATTATCCTGAGCTTCATTCACAGTAGGTATGTAGGGCTAACTGTCAATCGGGGCTATTCCCTGATTGGACCACCTTCCACCAATCAGACATTGTTTTTCTTACTGTCATAATAAACTGGAACTTGACTGACCTGGTTACTTTCCATTGTTATTTGATGCAGGGGGATCAACACGGGCTCATTGGCCTCGACTAATAATCAAATGAAAATCTTCTTTTCTCAGCTACAGCATTTGAACCTCAGGTAATGGTTTTATGATACCTCGTCTGCAGGTGACGGCCAGGTGGACTTTGAGGAGTTCATGACAATATTGGGACCCAAACTGCTGTCGTCTGACAACAGAGAAGGTTTCCTGGGCAGCACCATCGACAACATCTTCTGGCAGGTGGGAAACATAGTGAATCACTTCCAGTGTGGACATACATATCTGTTTCACCCATAGCCCTCACAATATATTGTTCATATGCATGCGCTTGTACTCATGTTCCACTATTACTGGGAATAGCCTACTTACTGTATGTCAACATTCCAAACACTGAATATGTCAACATACTGTACTGTACTGGAATAACAATGGAATGTCAACATATCCTGAATGTCCAAATTCCAAAAACAGTTCCACCTCCTCATCAGTCCAAGAAAAATCAATCTTTGGTGGTATTCTTCACCCTTGCTGTTCCGTTAGAGTAGTAGTACACTGAGCAAAATGAAACATTTCTTCCTTTTTACCCCGGCACATGCATGTGTACCTGTATGTGCTAATTGTGTTAATATGAACAAAGATAAGTTCTTAGACAGCGCTATATGGATGGAGATTTCTTTTTAAACTAAAACATATTCATGCAGTCTTAAGGCCCATTTATGCTTCTGCATCGCACCTACGTGGACCCTACGCTGTAGGCCTCCCGTAGCCACCCACCCTACAGCGTACCTTAGGGCGTAGGGTCTCAAAACATTTTACTATACGTCTGTCCGTCCGTCTTGTGGATGCAAGCCCATATGCTGGAGTGCTTTGGAATTAGGGATCTTTTTTTAACGACGCCCTGTTCATGCACATATTGTCTCCCTTTAACAATCCTTGTATTATTGTTAGATGCGTTGGAAAGAAAAGTTTTTATATGCCTTATAATGGCATTACCAACCAAGACACCATAACCAAGACAACTTTGCACGACAGGGTTTCCCCTATGGGATTTCCTTCTTTGGCCAGCGAAATATAAATGGCCTACTATTTTCTATCGGCAGTAGCACTGTTTGTTTCCTATGATAAATGTTGGTTTAATAGGTTTGTGTTGGCACATATTGTTTTCTATGATATATGTCGGTGTGCTTGTTTCAAAACGTTTCAAAATGTATAATTCTGGCGCATAGCAAGGCACTTGCGCATTTTGGGGCTTCGCATTAATCGCATGCCCAGTCAACGCGCAGAGGTCCGTGCGGCCAACACACCAGCATGAAATGCTCACGACGGCGTATGTACTGTAGTTGATGCCGTAGGCTAGACGTAAGGTCGACGCAGAAGCATAAATGGGCCTTTAGTCACTGTGAATGTTGAGGGTGTGGTGCAAATAATTTTACACAAATACTGGCAAAAAACCATGCACACCCACACACACACACGCACACATACACTCACACACGCACACTCACACTCACACACATTCACACATCATACCATTTAAGACATCGCGAACACACTCTCTTAAGTGCATCCCTATTCCCTGACGCAAACAAAATTGGGATTTTGGTGTGTACAGTCTGTATGTGAGCAAGCCCCTGTCTTACTGTGTGTCCCACCGGCTGACAGCTTAGCTCTGGAGCAAAGGCCAATATTTCTTTGGTTATGCTGTAGCCAGCGGATATCTGAATAATGAATAGCGGATAATTGGGACAAGACTTCCTTATTGTACACTGTCCATTTAGCAACTGGTACGGGAATGGAGTCGTAGTTGTTTGTCTGGCTGTGTAAACCAGTGGCGGGCCGTGCATTTTACACCTAGGCCTTCAGTGTTTTACATGAATCAATCCATGCCTTAATACCATTATTATTATGCCCTAGTTACAGAAAGCATCAATATCAATATTAGACATAAACGCAGTATAACTGGGCATTGCATCACAGACAGGTACTCTACCTTATTCAGGCCTGTGCAGAGAGTTCCAAAGGGGCAGGTACTCAACATTTATAAAATAAATGAGCACATTTTAATTAATTCCAGTATTACAATAACAATGAACTATGTATTCTTATCACTATCACCCTGGTAAACATTGTAACAGCATTATTCAATACTGAGTCTACTTTACTAACACAGATAGAGACAACCTACCTAGCCTAATCCACCAAAACACAGGTACATAGGGCCCACAACATACAATACTTGTAGGCCTATAATAGGCTACAAGACAAAAAAATGTAGGAATACTATTATAGCATGTCTCCTACTTTGGCTATAAATGGACATTCTCTGATACTGTAGGCTATAATTCTGAACACTGCAGTATATAATATATAGAGAGATATTCAAACGTAATGTATACAATCTTGGAAAATGCAGCAAATATAAGTGTGCTCAAAACACATGGTATTCAAGATACAGTACAACATATGTAGACTATAATGATATATAATATTTGACATTACATTCACGGCATTTAGCAGACGCTTTTATCCAAAGCGACTTACATGTACATGTGTCATTAGTTGGTCAGGTCATACACCAGCAATCGTAAGCAACCAATATTATATCAGAATAGTTCCAGCATTTTGTCATCATGTCTACTACCTTGTCAATATATAATTAAATCATCAAACAATGTTCCTAGTTCCCTGAATAATAAAGTGCGTAATACTAAAGTGCTAAGTACTTAAGAGCAGAATAAGTGGGGGTTTTGACAGTAGGGTAGAGAAAAAAAGAATAATTTGAGTGCTAAGACTTCAATGAGTCTTGATCTCGTAGCGATGGCGGTGCCAGCCGACGTGCTGGTACCAAGTGCTTTTGTCGGGACCTGGAACCGAGTCATCGTTATTTAGTACCGGTACAAATGTCGCTTTCATTATTATATTATTTCATCTTCCATGTATGCCGTCTCGTTCTGATATGAAATGCATGAAATGCAAAATGGGAATATCTTGACACAACCATTGTGGACATGTCCTTGTGGTGGTCCATCATCTTGTGCATCTGCCCAGCTGAAACACAAACCATGGCTTTGTTGTTGGTAGCCAAGTGAATGTTGTTCAACCCACTACAGCCCAACTCCTCCCTGTTTTGTATCACGTTCAGTGAATGTCTAGCAAACGTTCCAACAACAGGCAACCCACTCAAATGTGATTGGACAATACTACTTGACAATACTAATACTATTACAGACAGACTACAAACACAAACCAGGACACTGCCATTACCAAATGCATGTGCCGGAGCCTACAGATGCAGCATTCATAAGCTGTGTTGCTGGCTGTATTCATTGGGGTGAATGTGTACTAGCATGCCATGAACTGGCCTTTATAAGGACACTCCCAGCCCAGTGTGTGATGTTGGTCAGTCTCAGTTGGAGAGCAAGCCTCAAAGATCACAGTACCTTCATGGTGTTGAACGAGTCAGTTTTTGACCTTTGCTTTATTCAAGGTCACCCTATTGAAGTCTGAAATCAGCAGTGATATTTTCACCAGGGATATTTGGACCATCGCTTATGAACCAGACTGCAGGCATCTGATGTCTGAATTGGCGGCGTAGGGAGAGAGTTAGGCAGTGAGGCCAGCTCATAAAAGCCACTCGTCTGTTTCCGTGATTTATGAGACAGGAGATTGACAACATATGACTCAGATGAGGGGGTGTGGATCACCAATTACTTTAATTGCACACACTGTATGTATCTACACGGTGTCTAGGCAGAGAATCGGTTTGCTCCTCTGGTCTGTACACTAGCATCAGTCCTGGTGAAATTACAGTAATATTTCCACCTAAATCACAAACAAGGTTCCTGATTGGCTGCTGGCATATTGACCAGTGACAGACTTAGTTCTGTCAAGGCTGGACAAATACTAGCAAGGCCGCTACACAGGCTAGTACATACTTCATAATTAGGTGAAATGAGCTTTGGTTACTTGACACAAAGATTAAGCCATGTGGTGTTTAGATAGCGCCCGTACGTTCTGCACATTCATGAATGAATCCATGTGTGTGTGTGTGATGGGATGGAGGAGGGAGGTGTGTTATACAGTCTGAGAGCAGCAAGAACCAGGTGGAGATGAAGCTCCACACAATAAATACACATGATATGTACAGGAGAGTGAGCCACACTGTTATCCATGAAGGTCGCAGACAGTGAGCGTCTCGGGGCTAATTTAAAACCCTCACCTCAGACAGGGGGGGCAGTGGAGTAAGAACAGGAAGGTTACGGAGAAACAACACACACGCCAGCACCGAGAGGAGTGTGCGTGCGTGCGTGCGTGCGTGCGTGTCCTCCTGAATGTATCACACACACCAGCCTAACAAGAGAAATGGTGAAGCGGGCCTGAGATGCCATAATGACTTCATTCAAAATGTTGAGATAATATCTCTGCTGTTTCCACATGGTGAGGTGAATGCTGGTGCTGCTGCCCACTGGCTAACACTGGGAGGCTGTGTGTCGTATTAGGGGTTAGTACCATTAGTACCATTGACCCCCACCCCCAAAACATTGATACAATTGCTTCAGCAAATAGCCAGGTACTGTACTGTATATACCATGATTGCATCCCAGAACAACAGATCTCTCTAGTTCTAGAGCCCTAGTTCACTATTCATGTTTGAAATGCAAAAAAGTGAGTGGAAATTGGGTTCAAATATGAGGGCATGTAAGTATTGTACTTAATAAAAAAATTTAAATAAATAAAAATATATATATATATATATAATCAAAAGAAACTAAATGTTTGTGTACAATATATAATAAATAGGGCTGTCATTCAAATAAACGTGTATCTAATTAATTGCATGCGCATTTATCAATATTTGCCTCTTGCTCCCTTACATATCGCTAAATTGAGCCAATGTAGGCTATTGGCTACTGCACTGACAACTTAACTCAACCATAAAATGTCATTAGACATTAAAAAAAAAGTTTCTGCATTTAAGGTGTTGTAAACCGAATACTGGTATAAAGATCAACAGGAATCATTACAGTAAGGCAACATTGTTTGTTTCATCATTTAGCATAGGCCTATAGCCTACTACACGACTAGGCTAGTGTTACTGTGTTCGATCTATAGTTAATCTATAGCAAATTTATAGCTAATCACCGCTAACGTTAACATTGGGTAGTCTCCTCTATAATGCCTTTGATGTTGTTGTTATTTATTACCGTCACAGAAATAGGCTTCTTCCTCTTGCACTATGATTGGTAGGCCTATACTCTCATCTCGCCTCCAATTTAAGATGGCCACTCACTTTATATAGCGTTATATATTGTTGCCAACATATTCCTCCATGGCATTATGAAGTCATTCATTGACGGCTTTCAATCTAGACGTAATCGTGTCTCTCTGTCTCCAAAAGTAGTATACAGCCTGTTGACACGGACAGCTGACAAAGACGTTTGTCTGATTTGAGTGTCCTGGTCAGAGGTAGCCTACGCTTCCTTGGAAATACCATGTTTGATTTATACCAGGAGTGGTGCCTGCAGAGTGTGCTAGAAGGCTACCCACTAGTTTATTAAGGTGATTTTTGCATTAATATCAATACTGCTCTTCAACCTCTGATGTTTGTATTCTTCCGGTTTCATGTCATGCTCTAGTGCTTTGAATTCCCCGCAACAGTTAGCAACAGTTACCGGGGGGGGGGGTCAGGGTTATGAATATGATTAATCTGCATTCATGATGCATTATTTTTTCAGTAAGTAATTCATCGAAATGAATGCGTTATTTAGACATCCCTATTAATACATTTACACTAGAAAATATTATTTATAGTATAATAAATAAATACTAGAATTATTTCAGAATCTGAAAATCTCACACAGCTCATCCAAAAGCATATTGTGGCCCTGGAGTGGATAGCCTATATCAGTTTACCACTGATAAAAGATAAACACGTACTGCTGACATAACTCTGAAATATGTATTTTGGTCGCAGTCTCATTTTTTATTTTCATTAAGTAAAGACCCTGGGGGATTGAATGACACCTTTGGGCCTTCAAAGGGATTTATATTTGAAAATGTCCAGAGGTTGCCAAATTCCTGCTGTCACTCAGTAAATTTAATTAGAAAATAGAAGTCCTGTCTGGACCAGTGTTTCAGCCTCAACATCTCTCGACCACAGTCTATGTGGTTAAGTAGTGGCAGCTAAAGATAAAGGATTGTTCTGTTAAAAACAAAACCCACCTTTGAGACCCAAAATAATCACCCAATGATCCCAATAGAGAAACATCTGAAGAAACTGAAGTAATGGGAGCAGAATAGCCTAGTGATAATCACTTTGCTGGTTTGAGTGGTTTTGTTGGTCACACGAGTGGTTGTGATATCACTTGAACCGTTATTGGTTTTGTGAAGGGAAAATGTATATAGGCAGATGGTAGTTTTCGTATCATTCAATACCAGCTGGTTAGAAACAAGAATGTGAGGAGATATTCTGTGAATTTGACAAAAAGTGTATTAGCTTACAATTAGCTTGCAATAGCTGACTATACCTTTAAGAGACCAGAAGTGTTCCATTTTTGCTTCTATTGAAATGCATTACAATGTTCTATCTTTCTATCATTATAAAATCTTTGTTTACATAAACCGTTGTTGTGCTTGGCTACATAAACTGCTGATGTGCTTATAGTATAGGCTGTGCAATAAAACTGTGTTTTGAGAAAGCCATGTAACCAACTGTAAACTGTACTAAATCCAAGCCCAACTAATGCCATGTTAACTAAGAGTCTCTGCCTTAGCCAGGAAAGACATGGTAACGACACCTGTTTCTCTGATTGATGCATCTGGACTCCTTCAGGAAGTCTCTGCACTGCTGTCTACCTCCTGTTGTTTCACACACACACACGCACACGCACACACATGCAGGCACGTGCAAACACTTACACAAACAGAAACGCACAGACACACAGTTGACCTTGGCAGTGTTGATGCCATACCCACTGAGCCAGACAGTCATTCTCAATGCAGCAGCCAGGCACAGGATATTAGCCAGGCTGAAAGAGTCAGTCACCTTTAAGGAAAGACTTGTGCTGGACAGCTGCACAACTGATGGTAATTGCTTTCATAGATCAATTTCATAAGAGCTTCTGAAATTGACAATGATAAGGGTTTATTGAGTGTAATTTACTGTAACACCACTCAGAGGATGACAATCAAATGACATCACATTCCATCTGTGTGTGTTGTCATGTGTAGTCTGATCCTCTGTTTTTTGTTTTTATAGCTGAGATGGCCATGTATGCTTGCATGTTAGCACATGGGTGCATGTTAGTGCATGTGTGTGGCACACAAAGCATTTGTTTTGGTCTGAGATACTTGTGCTTATAGTGACATTGCTACCACTCAATCTCATATAGTAACTTTCAGTGTTGGGCAGTAACTAGTTACTAGGAACTAATTACCAATAACTATTTACTGTAATATTATTTATTTTTTCAGTAACTAGTAGCGCACCTAATTACTATTTCCAAAACGGTAATAATATTACAATTATTTACTAATCAAGTAATGCTGTATTACTGCAGTACAAGAATGATATTGGAACAATGTCTGGTCCTAGCAAACTCAGGGCAGGCTAATTGAACCAACCTGTCAATCATCTGGTTTGAGAGGCTGCAATGTTTTCACTTTGGCTGATTGTTGACTCCTAAGGTTAGTATTGTTCCAATAAAGAGGATTCAATTCTAAAATGAGCTGGCTACACAGGTTGTCATTTTTCTGAAGGGGCGAGGCAGGGTAGTGATTCTGAAAGTAATATAATAATATAACAAGTAACTAATTACTTTTAATACCCAGTAGTACAGAAATATTATACTTTTTTGATGGAGTAATAAGTAAATAGTAACTTATTACAATTTCTGAGTAACTTGCCCATGGTTATTTAAATAAATATTAACTGACTAATTCATAGGTTGATGACATCAAAGGTAACTTTTTATCATTTGTAATTGACTTCACAGTATAGGAGAGTATACAAACTTTTGATTTATTTAAACGTTGATAGGCTACAATTTCTTTGGTTACTGTATTACTGTAGTCACGATAAAAAGGGAAATACAACTAAAAATCTAACTAAATGTGCAACCACGTCATTTGTACTATTTGTTTCATGTTAGCCTCTGGAAAGATCTGCGAATCAGTAACATTCCCGCTCATATCCGTGTATGGTTTGCTCTTTAATTATTCCGTTTCAAAACCAATCTGAAAAATAAATAATCTGTGTCATTTTATTGTTTTTCTGTATTAAAAGAAAATTGAAAAACAGAAACATGGAAAAACCAATAAGGGATATAGGATTTTGTTTTTCTGTTTTTAAACACATAAGAAAATCAAAATTTTTGTTTTTTGTTTGTTAGCCTAGCCCAGGTTCCCCAATCCTGGTCCCGAAGTACCGCTGTCCAGCATGTTTTAGATGTCTTCCTACTCCAACACAGCTGACTCAAATGAATGGTTCGTTAGAATCCTGATAACGAGCTAATCATGTGAATCAGCTGGCCTAGCCTATAACATTTAGTCTAGAAAATAAATAACTTTCTTCCTTTGGGTAATACACTGTTTGCTATCTGTCCCCCCTTCTCTTGCTGCTCAGCGTAGCATAAAACACCTCTGTGAAATAGGCAACATAGCCTCGCTTATGACAAGAATGTTAATTTTTAAGTATTTTCACTCGTTTGTGCACGTCAAAGAAATATTGTGCGCAAACAGTTTAAGAAATAACATGATTCAATTTACATGTTAAGCCTATGAGTGATTACGCTCATTCCAGCCTTCCAGCGCAGCTGAAACAAGAGGATGATGATGTCATTTGTTTACATTGAATAAACCTCAGTAAAACTATAAACATTGTGGTTTACAAACATGCACAGATGATGCACAAAAGGGATTATTTATACATTCTACATGAATGGGGTACTGCCAACGTCACACAACATTGTAAAACATTTTTATGGTTTAAGATATTTTCTTTTTTCCGTGCACCTGCACAAACAAATATAAATACTTTCATTAAGATTATTTTATGGTGTGCCAACTTTACCAAATTCACGGAGGTAAATAAAAATGCTATTCTGCATTTTATTATCCTATAGGAAATAATGTTTCTTGTGCAGCAGACACATATGCACATATTTGTTAGTTTTTTTTTCGAATTGTATTATAGTCTATAAGTGTGTTAGGTTTGTCATCTGCACCAATTATAGCCGACCCAGCAAAACTATGTTTTGGAATAGTCTAGGATAGCCTAAGCTATCAATGTATTATCTGATTACTCATTTGAAGAAAACCTTTCTACTGATTAAGAGAATAAAAACGAGAATTTGACTGATTTCACTGCTCCTACTAGAGAAAACGAAAAAGAAGTACAGGGTGCAGGGGGACAGTTTTCAGAGAGAATGCAGGTGTTGTGCCGAGAAATGTCCCCTTGTCAATGTATGTCCCCAAAAAAGGGAGGACGTCAAACAGCCTCTATCACACAAACAAAACAAAAAAAGTTTCCCGTTTATGTTTGAATACAGAAAAACAAAAACCTAGGTCTGTTTTTTTTTTATAAAAAAATAAAAATAACAGTTTGTTTTTTAGATTCAGTTGAAACGGAATAATAAAAGAATGATTCTTTTATGTTTACCCGTTTCTGTTTTCCGTTGTGTTGTTAAAACGACACAGATTTTCTTGTTTTTCAAATTCTGTTTTGAAACGGATTAATTAAAGAGCAACCCATACACAGATTCTTCCTCTGTTATTCCAGCATTTAGTTTCACAGTTGCACCATGTAACCTTTGGGAAGTGAGGCGTGTCAGAACCTTACCTGAAATGTGAAGGAGGAGAGGCAGCATAACGAGTCCCTGAACCTGCCCCTCAGATTGATGTGTCCTGATTGTCCCCATATGTCAGTGGTCACTGTATGCTGCTCTATTTACACACACACAGAGAAACGACACATCATGTCACATCACATCATCACTGCCCATTCATTTGACTACAAAAGGCTCTGACAGGTGCGTGTGTGAGCGCGCACACACACACACACACACACACACACACACACACACACACACACACACACACACACAAACATGTGTCTGGGCTGTCATGGTGTCAGCCCCCCACCCCTGTCCCTGTCACTGTACCTCCAGAGATAAGGCACCTTGGGCATGACAGAGAACACATGACCCCTAACAAATAACCAGGAAATAGCATTATGTGTGTCATTTATCCAACTACATGGAGCAGGTAGGAGCTGACATCTTGTAAGGATGCTTACAGTACGAAGCTGGAACCCAAGACCTTATCGTAACAGACTAGACAGGGCATTGGGAAACATACAGGAGTATAATAAACAATCAACCATGACAGTACAAACAAATTCAAACAATAACCCGCAAGAGGGAAAGGAAAGAACAATTCAATAATAGCAACGATTAACAACACAACATGATAAAGGTGCGGGGGAGGGGAAGGGCTGCCACGGTGCTCAAACTGACGTGGCAGCGTGCCGGCGAGAAGAAGGCCTGATCACACCCCCAGACCCACTTCTGACTGTGAGTCCACCACTAGACTACCTTGCCATAATCAGACTATAATAATCACTTTACCACATGACCACCCTTAAAATGGAACTTTAATTAAAATGGAATTAAAATGAAATATGAAATGAAAGGTCATGCGGCCCCATCAGTGGGCATGGCCTCAACCTGAAGTAGCACTGCCCTAATGCCTTGTGCTGCCATTGACTTTCACAGATAAGCCTGTCAAACCATGCAGGATATTATTCATGCTAATATCGTAAAGTGGCTTTGAGTCATGCTTAGAGGGATTGCTCGACATTATCACTGTGGAAGATGTTTTTTTTATATAGATTAGTGCTATAACAATCCACATAAGAGAAGAAATGTCTGTCCTGTGCAGCCAGATTTGACAAATATGGATTCATCTGTCAGCAAGATGACCCCATTTATAGCTAATGTGTCTGTTATGGTTTGTCCTGATTGCCCTCTGGTTCCATTTGTGTGGGTGTGTGTGCACGTGTGCACAAGTGTGTGTGTGTGTGCATGTGCATGCGTTTGTGAAGGAGACAATATCAGTGTATTAGTTGGCCATTTTGTTATGTTCTTGTTATTATATTAATAGGATGCAGTGTGTGTGTGTGTTTTCCCCTTAATTAAGGCTTAACTCACCTGGGAAGGTGACATGCATACTGAAAACTGAAACACACACACACACACACACACACACACACACACACACACACGTGAAATCACATCAGTATTGGCCTAATGAAACCATGCATGTGCATGTATGTGTGTGTTGGCTGTATTTCAACAGATATCAATAGGCTAAGCCTGAATTTGAAAACAATTTCACATTCTGCAGCACTGTGTGTAACATCTCTCTTGTGTTTTATGTCTTGGTTATGTATGTGCTGGAATAGTTGAATGGTTTGTGGTCATAATGGGTTCTCATTAGCATTTTAGTCTGTCCCATTTTGGGCAGTTGATTTCCATGTATTGTGTAAATGTGTAATACCTGAGCACAGCTAGTGTCTTGCCTCCTACCAATGTAGTCTCTTGGTGGAGAGAAGCTACTTTTAACATCAGATGCACCACCACTGTGTCCAAATGCAAATTGCTGCATACGGTATGTACACATGCTCACACACACATTCACTTATAAGCACAAGCTTATAGTGAGACAAAGTACATTTCTCGTATAATATACAAGGGTGTGTGTGTGTGTGTGTGTGTGTGTGTGTGTGTGCGCGCGCACATATGCAGAGCATCTTCTCATTAACTTCTTGGATAAGTTGCCCTGACTGCAGTGTTGACTGTTGAGGTTACATGGCAGCAGCAGTAACCATAAAATAGACTGATAAAGCCCCTTTCTCACTCTTATCGACCGGGTGTCATTCTCCTGGGGCTACATCATCTCATATTTTACGTATGAGGGGTCAGTGAAAGAGATGACAGATTGCTGTACAGCAGTACATTATTACAGCGTATCCGTCTTTTATTTCGAAAGGTATTCTGCTCACAGAAGAAAACACGGAATTGGGAACTCACATACCTCGTAGGGAAAAGAAGGAAGTGAGTGGTTGAATGCTAAGATCCATTGCAAGTTGGAAGTCAGTATTTCCAACTTGGTATTCCCGACTTCCAATCTAAATGCGTCCCAGCGCATCTGCTCTGGAAAACATGGACGCGCAGAAAGCTGATGTTTTTTTTATGGCATGTCTCACAAGCATCAGAAGACCAATAGCCTATCAATTAGACCAGGGGTTCCCAAGCGTTTTGGTGCCAAGACCCACCTAGAGAGGACAAATCAATTTAGAGACTCACCAAACACCAATCGTATTGTAACGTAATGTTCAAAAATCTATTCATTTTAGCTAATGCTATACCTGTGTGTGCGGCAAATATTTTTTAGCAGAGCGCTCCAGAATCTATGGTGGTAATAGGATTTCATCCAATCAGGAACAAAGAAACTAAGAACTAAGAAATTTTGCCACAACATGATAGTAAAGGCATTCATTCAATGGCCGCTTGCAATTCTCACTCCCACTCAGTGACCCACCTGTGGGTCCCAACCCACAGTTTGAAAACCGCTGAATTAGACTATCATTAGTGAGGGGAGGGGAGTAGAATTGTAGGCTACCGCATGCTTGCAAAGATGTTTCACAATGCATAAAATATAAATATAAAATAAAATATAATGGTACAGACTTGTGAAATAAATTAACCGCTGGTTAATTTTGAAACTATAGATAACTCAACCAATCACCGTTGCTACAGTGTGCTTCACTTCATCTAGCTCTATCACCATTTCGATACAAAATGCTTCGCACTTACCCAACCCTACTTGGTCCCGATAGCGACACACTTATGGTTTAATGTTTAACGTTGCCTGTTAGCTGCAACAGAGTCTGTTAGCTGCAACAGACTTATGCCTGTTTCCCGATGCAACTTGCTCGTTAATAAATAACATTTATTACAATAACAAGTACATTACGGGAGCTGTCCAAGGTAGCATACTATTAAACGAATTAGGTGTATTTCACTCAACAAGATTATTAGCATAACTAAATATTATGTATATTTACATTATACTAGCCTACAGGTGGAAAACAAATGTGCAAGACCACAAAGTGGCTTTTTGTCATGTAGCCTATAGGCCTATATGCTATTTTAAGATAAGTTTAAAATATTCTTGCTTTTGGTCAAGTTTGTGTTACACACATCTTGACTAATATGCCAATACATTATCTTCTAATACATCCAAAAATAAAAGGCGCAAAAATATTGGCAAGTGCTCGTAGAAAAAATATAAATAATACTGATAACATAAAATACAGTTAGTCAAACCTTCCTATGGAATATATAGTGACATCGTTTAGTATGGAACGTTCTGTAATGGTGTCTGATCAATATCACACTGGTTACATGTCATTATATTTACTGTTCATCGATACACAAACGTAATAAGGACAACAGTAAAGTCAAAATACTAATGTAATACTTAAATTCAGCACAAATCAAACACATTCTTGGCCATCTCATTGTTTCTGCGCCTCAGCTCATCATACCTGCCTAATAATATTTAGTGATTAGAGCTCATGCCTGCTGTCGTTTTACATGTTTAACAACGAAGTACATGCAGACATTCATTTACCGTAGTGTAAATACATTCTTAATAGCTTTTAGCTCAACATTGATTTGCAACTTAATTTGCTGTTGCTTATAGCCTGTTGAGGGAGGCGCTGTTGTACAAAACAGCTACGGTCCTGTTACGATTGGTCCAGAGCTCTTGTTAATTTACAATGAATTTAATGTGGCACGTAAATAACAATGTTTTCTGGAAACGCGCCGATAAAATAACATGGCACTTAAGTGCATCTTAAGATGATCGTAGCGCTTCGGGAAACGGGGCCTTATTTCGTTAAATGTACGAAAACTGAAATTCAAAGTCATCCCAGTTAGTGCATTTCTTTGAACAGGGGATGCATGCAACGGCAAGATTCATCCGAGCAAGATGAAGACACAGGCCATGGAGAGACGTGTTGAGAGGATTTGATTGCTTTTGTGGTGTTAAAATAAATGTTTATTACATCCAACGTAAAATGCGATGCCAGAGCATGCGCTATCTGCAGTCTGGCTGCACTCGCTTTTACGCTGCGCTCGCTAACGTACGTACATGAGGCCCATTGTCTGCTAAATATGAGAAACAGCCAACTTACCTTTTGTACCAGAATGCTGCTTACAAACATTTGCCACAATTAGAGCTCAGCATCACATCAGCTAAAGCGATCTTACACAGGCAGTGATCTCTGTATTGTTCTGTATTCAGAAGAAATTAAACCACAAAGACAAACTTCTCTGTTCCAGTATATTTAATAATAAATTTCCACAACAGTTCCAAGTACAGTGGATTGCAGCATCCTGTGATTCGGGCTGATTAACTGGGTGCAGATGTGTGAGCAAAGAACAGAACAAGGAGGCTGCTTTCAGGATGGTGTAACGTTTACTTTACATTCAGTTATAAATGGTAGTGGACTGAATGCCATATTTCAAAACAGAGAGGAGTTCGGCTGTGGGTTGACATTTACATGACTAGCAACAACATAGGGATTGTTTTGCTTTACTGCTGTAGATAGATTAGTTGTGTTTTAGCTGCACCGATACACAAGATAGTGGTAGATACAAGCACCACTGTAGGTGTTGTAGCTCACTAACCCTGTTCCAATTGCTTGGAATGATATGTTTGTGTCAACATATACCAGTATCACATTTCATTTCAGAATGAGACATCATACATTGTGAAATAAAATGGTAATTAACTCAATATTTGCTACTGATATTCAACATTTATTATGATAGCAACTGAACACGCAAAAATGCAAAGGAATTTGAAGTGTACAGTATGTTTGTAAATCAGACAGCTACAAAATAACATGAAATCCACAGTTCTTTAATATTAATGAAATGTGTAATTTGATAGTGTAAATGTGCATTTCATAAATATGTATCAAAATATCATCAGGAACATTTTCAGAAAGATGCACTATATTGCCAAAAGTATTAGGACACCCTCTGAATCATTGAATTCCAGTGTTCCAATCACTTCTATGGCCACAGGTGTATAAAATCAGGCACCTAGGCATGCAGACTGCTTCTACAAACATTTGTGAAAGAATGGGTCGCTCTCAGGAGCTCATTGAATTCAAGTGTCAAGTGTGGTACTGTGATAGGTTGCCACCTGTGCAATAGGTAAATTCATGAAATTTCTTTACTACTACATATTCCACAGTCAGCTGTTAGTAGTATTATAAAAAGTGGAAGCTATTGGGAACAACAATCTACCTACATGTGGTAGGCCACATAAAATCACAAAGCGGGGTCAGTGCATGCTGAGGCGCACAGTGTGCAGAAGTCGACAGCTTTCTGCAGAGTCAATACCTCCAAGGCCTTCAGATTAGCTCAAGAACAGTGGTAGAGAGCTTCGTGTAATGGGTTTCCATGGCCGAGAGGTTGCTT
This sequence comes from Typhlichthys eigenmanni, assembly GCA_027564635.1. NCBI lineage: Eukaryota > Metazoa > Chordata > Actinopteri > Percopsiformes > Amblyopsidae > Typhlichthys > Typhlichthys eigenmanni. The sequence goes on along the minus strand of JAODUK010014180.1, from coordinate 7,395 downwards.
CCAAGCCTTACATCACCAAGTGCAATGCAGAGCGTCGGATACAGTGATGTAAAGAACCCTGCCACTGGACACTAGGGCAGTGGAGACACATTCTCTGGAGTGACGAATCACACTTCTGTCTGGCAATCTGATGGATGAGTCTGGGTTTGGCGGTTGCCAGGAAAATGGTGCTTGTCTGACTGCTTTGGCCTGACCTGCACTGCAAGTGTAAAGTTTGGTGTAGGGGGGATTATGGGGTGGGGTTGTTTTTCAGAAGTTGGGATTGGCCCCTTAGTTCCAGTGAAAGGAACTGTTAATGCTTCAGCACACCAAGACATTTTGGACAATTTCATGCTCCCAACTTAGTGGAAACAGTTTGGGGATGGCCCCTTCCTGTTCTAACATTACTGTGCTCCAGTGCACAAAGCAAGGTCCATAAAGACATGGATGAGTGACTTTGGTGTGGAGGAACCTGACTGGCCTGCAGAGTCCTGACATCAGCCCGATAGAACACCTTTGGGATGAATTAGAGCGGAGGCCAGGCTTCTTATCAATATCTGTGCCTGACATCACAAATGCGCTTCTAGAAGAATGGTCAAAGATTCTCATGAACATACTCTTAAACCTTGTGGACAGCCTTCCCAGAAGAGTTAAAGCTGTTATAGCTGCAAAGGGTGGGCCAACTCCATATTGAACCATATGGATTAAGAATGGGACATCACTAACCTTCATGTGCACGTAAAGGCAGGCGTCCCAAAACGTTTGGCAATATAGTGATATGTCTACTTTAATGTAATACTGTATATGGCTATATATGCGACATGGTCTCCATTTATGCTTCTACCTCTTTGCTATTGGTTCCATCCGTGTCTCACAAACTCTCTCACCCCTTCTATCATTCACACTCTGTGTCTCTCAGTGCCGAGGAGAGATGTTTTTGGTGGGATGGGACCAAACTGTGAGCAAAAACGTTTAGGCCTATACAACTATGCTCGAGTTATTTAGCATTATTTGTGTTAATGCTGTAGGCATAACACTAAAAACATAACAACGGGATAGACCTACTACAATGTTTATGACACTATGGGCTAACAAGAATTTACACTGGTCAACATGCCTACATGATCACTGGCCAACAACACACGCCAGCTATAAAATCGTACACAGCTCTCTATCTGAAATGATTTGCCCCTTCCTGTCAGTGTCGGTGTCCAATGTTACGGTATGCGCGGGGGACTATTACTGTATACATCCTACAGTCTCAAAGTTTAGAGGGGATGTCGTATTTTTTCGCTTTTTTAAAGTGAAACAAGGAAGAGGAGAGATATCAGCATAAACACAAGAATAGGACATGTAGCAAATGAATAGCCTGTGTGTCTGAGGTTCCGAACCTGGCTATTAGGCCATAATCATTATTTTTTTTAGTTTGGGCTTTCCTGTTATTATAAGATCCAGATCGATGTGAGATAAATCCTGCTGCACTTTAAACATAGCAGCAGAATATATAGAAGTCATAACTAAACATCATTTTAAAATAAAACAATGTATTGACTTACCCTGTTGTGCAAGGACATTGTTGTTCCTGTGGCCTACAGGTTTGTCATTCACATGAATTGTCAACATTGATGCATTGAGACCGGTGGAATTTGTGAATAGGCTAAGTAGGCTAAGGCTACTGCTACTCAAAAACATTTAGCTTTTTACCTGTCTGTCTACTTCTCTCTGATATTTCAGAACCTAGGCCTCTTATTATTATTACGTGCTATTATTTTTTAATTTGGAATATCTATCACATATGTCGTAAAAACACAATTAATTGAAACCACAATTAGCCTAAATGCCTGGTGTAAATAGCCTACTTTAGACTTTAGGCTACATGGCAGGACCGTAACCAAGGAGGGCACATGGAATGAATAGCTACAGAAATGACTTGCCAATGCCTTGTAGCCTATTGATGGTTGTCACAGTGGGAATTTAAACAATGAGGTCAAACAATTAAATATTCGTAACTCGCTGATGTTATGCTACACTGGAAGGGTTTTTTCTTCTTCTCAAAAGTGTGCGTGTGTGTGTGGGGGGAGGAAGGGTCGGGACGATGTAGAAACTGGGGGGGATGTATTCCCCCCCACCACCATCTGCGCCCCAGTCTCACTCTCTTCTCCTTATTTTCTGCTCTTTTACGCCTTGTCACTGTGTCCATCTGCTGTGTTAAACCAAGCGTCGGATTGTATTTGAGGCCACTTGTGTGGCAAACTGAGGAGAGACCTGCGGCTTTGGAGGGTAGCTAGAGGAACTGTGTGTGTGTGCGTGTGTGTGTGTTTGCGTGCGTATGTGTGTGAGTGGTGGGGGTGCAGACACATATTTGGAGAAGCATAGAGAACAGATTCTACAACTCAAATGTGAAATGAATAATGAGGGCAAGAGTCACACCCGCTCATTGCTTCATAATTCATTCTGATACAAGAACACACACACACACAAGCAGCTGGCGAGAGAGATGATCTCAAATTGAGGACATTAATATCCACAATGATGTTGGGAAGAAGACTTCAGTTTAAAAGTATGTGCAAACAAATTGTGCACATTTCTCTCGTATAGCAACATATGCACACACACAAACACATTCAGACATCATGTGCGTCCGCACACACACACACGCACACGCACACACACACACACACACACTTACTAACTAGCTAGTAGCGGGGAAAGAATTAATGCTACAGTGGTTACCAAGTTATCCTTTCTGCAACAACAGTTATATTTAGACATTTCCTTTTGAAATATCCATATCATGTGCACAGTCTCACAGCCTATTACATTTACATAAGCTCAGATATCATAAACCTCATGCATATATTTATCCACCCACACACATCCTAAATGCAGCTGGTGAACTGACTGTGTGTGTGTGTGTGTGTGTGCGTGTGTGTGTGCGTGTGCGCTACAGTTTGACATGCAGCAGCTGTCGCTGGATGAGCTGAAGCAGGTGCTGTTCCAAGCCTTCCGAGACCACCTGACGATGAAGGACATTGAGAACATTATCATCACCGAGGAGGAGAGCCTCAACCAGACGTCGGGGAACTGCCCCGAGTACGAAGGAGGTGAGGGGCCGCGTGGCGAAACACCGAGCAGGTGGTCAGCGCTCAGGTCAGAAACAAATAAAACTAATGGAGCGCTACACATGCAGAGACCACCCAGTGCTTACATCCAAAACACAACAGATAGCTATCAGAGTGAATGGACATCAGTAATACACTTATTGTTGTAATGCAGGGATACGCGTATTGCCATCCAACACATTAGTTATATCCTGTCATTACAGCCAATACTTAATGTATGGTGAAATTGTTATAGGGCAATACCATCAGACGTCACTATGGCCTGGTTTACAGTATGCTTGTTTCAGTAGTACTACGTACATACACAGTACAAATATGATTCTAAACAAGTGCAAATGACACCAAGACGCAGCGGAAGTCCCTTATAACGTCTCTGAAAGGAATGTAGAGGACAGTGAGAGCACTTAAACTTGTTATATGGGCAGAAGATGCGGTCCAAAAGGTGTTTGATGTATCTCGACTGTCCACTTGTGATTAGTTCATATTTAAACCCAAGAGTAAACGTGCCATATGAGATGTCTTTTACATTGTTATATACACTGTGTTGTATATAGAGCCAGCCACTAGAATGTATGAATGCGTCTATGTAGTTATATTTACAGCCTTTTCCTGAGAAACACGAGTATGACAGGAGTTGCAGTGTATAGAACTGAATGATAATACAGTTGATCTAATCTAATATGAAACATCTCTATATTCTCTCCAATAGTACGTCAGTGCATTGTTCCTACAAAAGGTTAAGGTCCCAATAGCTAATTTCACTTCTAATACATGCGGTGTTAGTGAAGGATTGTTCCATTACTATGATATTAAGGTTATATGGAAGGGCATGTAACGATCAAATGTAACAGATTGCATAATCAAGCCCATAATCAGTCACGAGCACATGACCCAGCCAGTCAATTGCATGAAGGTTAAAATGCATGAAGGTTAAACGCTAGTTTGGCTCTGATGGGAGAACTAAAACTTGAGGAATGCCAAATAATTTAAATGCATAGTAAATAATAAATCAATCAATGGGTGGCCACTCCAAATGTTAAAATATCAATCAGATTAAGTGGGCTATTGGGAGGAAATCCCAAAGAAATACACCTGCTGTAATCTGAACACCCAGACTATTAGATGCTGATTGTCAACAATGAATGATAGGCAATAGAAATATCAATGTCCTTTAGTTTGAATAGCTAGTAAAGTTAGTTAGTTTTAAAAAGATAAGGGATATCACTGAAGTAAAATGCTTGCTATGAGTAATACACCAAATTAGAGATGTAAAAGAGTAATATCAGAGATGTTCCTCCCAGCACAACAGTCAGTAATGTTGGTAATCCTCTACAGATTAACAGAGTGTCCCCAGGAATTAAGAAAATCCCCACCAAACAACGTTCCTGCTGATATCTCTGTTTGTGTCTTTGACAATATAATGATAATGTATTCATTACCATAGGATGAGCCTCTCCATATGGCTTCCACCATATACTCCACATGACAGCGTCTAGCCCGCTGTGAATCACAACCCCTCTGCTGCTGAATACCATTTTAAGGCCATGAACCCCCAAGTGCTAACCGAGCCCTCTTCCAGTGCCTGACATGACAGAAAGAGAATCCCCGCCTTGATGGAGAGGAAACTTCTGTGTGCTTATTAAGCACCTCCCACCTAAAATTGACCTTTGACATGTTGGGTCAGATGCATAGTAGATGTACAGGCATTACAAGCAGTTCAAATCTGACCACGTCAGACCAGTTATATCCACTATTACAAACAGGCCTTCTGCACTACGCAAACACACCAACACACCCCCTAGGATAACTAGTGCGCAGCTCGCACTATTTTTTGAGCACGCACAGAGAACGGTATGATAGCAAAATGCAAGGATTTTTGGTGAACTTGAAGTGTATTAGTTTACAATGAAGCGTTTGCCAGAATGTGATTGACAGGTAATCTGATTAATCAGAAGGCCGAAATGTTGCTATGCGCCGCAGTTGTGGGAAAACCAACCGCCATGCAGGATAATAATACTGGTAAACTATGCTATGGATTTTGATATCACACTGGACAGCCAAACACATTTGTTATAAGGTAATATAATTACTATATGGTATCATTTTAAAATGTATAAAAGAGTTGTCTGTCGTAACCGGAAGAATGTAATCTAATAGCTACCGCCTACCTGGTAGCCTACTCTCCCCTCAGCCGTCCGTCCAAACAAATAAGCGTTTGCTGCCTGAATAGTTTCACTTCACCTGATATTTCTCATTAATTGAGAATGAAACAATCTAATCTTCCTTGCCTTGCATATTTCGCTGATACTACGTAGCTGGCCATATCCTCATAGGGGGGTTAAACTGTACAGTAATCTAGACAACATATGCACTTTTCTCTCATTCATCTGTTTCCCCGCCTCTCTCCCTTTTTTAGCCAATACAGACCAGGAACCTAACAGTCCACTTTGAAAGGCTTACTACTTCTCCGTGTCACATCGACATTGCTAATTCCAAAAACTACTACAAATATTTGGTTTTCATGGAATGTGCCCTTTAAAACATCAGGTAGATAAATCCAGCTGTTTTCAGATTTCTCCTGTTATTGTTAATGACAATATGTTGGATAGATGTTATCAAAGTCGTCTCTGATGTTATGGTCAGCTCAGAGCCATGAAGGTCAGCGGTCCGACAGACCCACCCATGGGCGTGTCTAACTTGCTTCTGGCGAAAGGTCCATTGACCTTTCAGACTAATGTCCCTCAAACTTTTTAAGTTTGTGGGATATTCTAAGATATTCTCTCTCATATTCCTAATATTATTGCAGTGTGCTTCTTGCCAAAATAATCTACCTTCTCAAACAGCGTTCTACAGAGAGGCATCTTCAACTTCTTTAGTCAAGGATATACCGTATTCACAAGATGAAATCCACACTAGCTATAATACATATTCTGGCCGTTACTAAGCATTAGCTACAACAGCTACATACTGGTACTTACTTACTAAAGGCATATATTTCACTTTCTTACTGTACCTTCCAGAATACAGCCTTGTTTGTTGACGCTTGTTCACTTTGTTCATGTTCAGTTCAGCTGCCTCCCACAAGCTTTAATCCACCATCATTTTAGTTTAGCCAACTGTTTTCTGGTTTGAAAAGAGGACGATGAGCTCCCTGCTGTACACTAATACAGGCAGGATATCTCGTCGGAATTGTACATTGCTGAAGCGCATCTAATGACAAATGTATAAGGGTGCACAAGCATTTATTTAGCGTTATAGTGCCCTGTGAAAACAGTTACTAAACGTTAATATACTGTACCCCATGTTGACCTACGATAAACGATACAGTAATCTTTGCTGTGTGACCTGTGAGAATAACAACCATTGAATTAATGTGTTCCGTACTGTAGCATCCCGGTCAATAGAGTTAGGTGGTAAATTAGGAATACACTTGTTTCTGTGTCGTAAAAAGGGTTATCTCTCTTGTTTGCTATTTACCCGATACAAGATTTGGATTCACTCGTTAGTATTCTGACTAATAACTGTTAATAATTAGCTTTGTTTGTGCGACATCATGCGTTGCTAAGGAAAATCTGGTAATCTGATTGGTTATTATTGATGTGTGATTGACAGGTCGGAAAGCTCTATTATCTTAAAATAGCTACTGAAACTAGCTACTGTAACTATGTTCAGGGGTTGCTTACCCGCTGGTTAAGATTGGTGGTTAAGTTCAGGGGTTAGTTACTGTATTGTACTTTAATTATGGCAAGCCGTTTGAGCATTTATTCATGTTTTAAAACTAGTTAAAATTCCTATTCTTTACATCAACTTTTCACCTTCTTTGTATCAACTATTTGCATCCTTGATATGATATCAACTATTTGCATCCTTGGTATCAATCATTTGCATTCTTGATATCAACATTTTACATTCTTGATATTTACATTTCACAGTCTTGATAGCAACATGTTTTATATCAACATTTTGTATTCTAGTTATCAACATTTCACTGTCTTGATATCAAGGAATTGAACAAGCTTCACATATACTTTCATTTAGTGTGGTCTGTAATCTGCTACCCTGCAGCTGGACCGGTTCTCCATCAGACTCCAACACTAACCTAATGGAAGCCAAACTCTCTGTCTTTAGGAAGCCTCTGCATAATCTGCACATACTGGGTGACATCACACATACTATGATTACATCCATGTTCATATAATTACTTTTAGTTTAACAAGCAGTACAGTGACGGCTCCTGCTCCAAAAATTTGGGAGGGCAATTGTTTTGGTGACCCATTCAATAGCCTAGGTAAAT
>JAODUK010014170.1:3227-28008 GCA_027564635.1 Typhlichthys eigenmanni | reverse complement strand
CCCCCCCCCCCCCCCCCCCCCCCCCCCCCCCCCCCCCCCCCCCCCCCCCCCCCCCCCCCCCCCCCCCCCCAAAACACCCATGTATGTTATTAATGTTTGTCATATTGTAGTTTAGTCTGTCTGTTACATATACATTAACAATATAAGTAACTGCACGTGTGACGGAGATCGTCCCCCTCGGGGAATTGAACCCCGATCTCCCACGCATAGAGCGGACGCTCCTACAAGGCAGGCCACAAACCCATAGGGCCTGGCCCGTGTCGCCAGAGCGTCCTATGAGTTTTCGGAGAGTGAGGATTAACTTACTGCACAGCCACCGGTACACTCACTTGTAATGCCAATAAGGCACAATATGAATTTGAATTGAACGTGTTATCACAATGTTGCAGTGTTTTGCATTTTCTTTTGATCTGGAGGTGATTTAATTTGACTTTAAGTGAAGTGAATTGAGAGAAGAAATCAACACTGACTACAACCTTCCGGCTGCTTGTCTCTATAGTCAGAGTGGCCTTAAAGGTGGAGTCAGCGATCATGGAACAACAAACACACCTCTCTTCAGTGTCATAGGGCGCTCCCTCAGAAGCTCCGCCCCCTACATTGGACAGTTATCACCAAGGCTGGGACAGTGTTGTGTGGTGCGGTCTGCACCACTTTGTTCCAATTCACAGAGCCAGGGCTGCGTAGCAACACCAGATAGTTTTTCCAGTGCACAAACTGCGACAACTAGCGGCAACAAGTGTATTAGCTTACAATCGCTGACTCCACCTTTACACGGCCGCATGCTCCCTGCAGCGGGAGGCTAGCTGACCCAGGCGGTACCTGTGGTGTCCCGGGGGCCCGTGACGGGCGGCGGCGGGGCCCGCCCCTTCATGCCTCGGCGCCCCCGGTGGGGAAAGGGGGGCGTGGCGCGGGGGACGGCGGGAGGAAGGGGAGGGGCCAGGCGGGTGAAGGAGGACTCTGAGAGTGCGTGGCCTCCCCAGGGCGTCATGGTAACAGAGGAGGGCGGGGGCCGGTGGGGGGGTGAGGAGGAGGAAGGCTTCCTGCGCTTGGCCTGGTGTGGTGACGCTGGGGAAGAGAGATGACATCATCCCACCATGACATCATCACACCATGACATCATCTTCTGATGACTAGGTTTCCACTTATCTTATAAGACACAATGATGTTTCCACTTATAAGACACACGCATTGAATATAGTCTACTCTATATTTCATTATAGTAAGTCAGGCCACACTTCCCAACTGCCACCACTAGAGTGCATACTTTATACTCTTTATATTAGTAAATAAATAATACATACATGTACTATTTATTAACTTAAAACCTTTAAAACTATTGTTATTTTATTAGTTATATTTTTAATACTTTTATTTAAAACAATAATATTAATAACCCTCAATGTTTCCTTGGAAACACGCCATGTTCTGCCATTACACCTTTTTTAAGAATTGTATTTTCTTCAAATGGTGAAGTGGAAACCCGTTTTAACTGACAATGACTTCGATACATAGCTTGTTATGCGTTTCAATGTTCTACATTAGCCTAGCAGGCCTACTAGTGGGAGCTTTTCAGCAGCAATCTATGATTGACAGGCAGCTGGATATCCACGCCCCCATCAAGCAAATGTGCAGGTGTGTAATATATGGTAATGCACTGTTAGAAATAAACACAAGAACTGCCCGTAAATGAAGAGGAATTATTACCTGCTGTTTTGCTCACAGACGAACCAAATAGTTTCTGTGACATCACGTTGCAATCCTGACAGAAGATAAACACAATATCCATATCAACATTAAGTTTGCTTTGTGTGTGTGTGTGTGTGTGTGTGTGCGTGCGTGTGTGGATAGATGAGTAGACTATACTATACCTGAGTGTAAAAAGAGGTCTGTTCATAAGTCCAAACTCCTGCCTACAAACAGTGTTTCATGTTAATATTTTATGCTAATGTAGGTTCTTCCATATGTATCACACACTGTCTGGCTTTGGCTGGCTTCCGTACAGTAGCTTTACATTGTTATCTGGAGCCTGTACGTCTAAACAGTGACTCTTCCCTGCATCGTAACCATGAGATAGTTTGCATCTCTCTGTCTTCAACCATTCACTCTGCTTCAACTCACTTATTCACCTGCTTGTTCTCTCTCTCTCCAACCCCCCTCCCTCCCATGGAACAATACAGGTCCTCCTTTCACTGGCTTCATCTTTCACTCGCCCTGTCATCATCTATACCCCCCTGTCTCTCCTCCATACCCCCCTCTCTCTCCTCCATACCCCCCTTTCTCTCCTCCATACCTCCCTCTCTCTCTCCTCTATACTTCTCTCTCCATCTGTTCTTCCTCTCTTGGAGGGACAGACACATTCTGTCTTTCACTCTGACAGTGAAACCAATAAGTGTTTCATTTGAATGATCTCCTTATTTCTGTCTGTTGAGGTGAGACAGGAGGTGAGACAGGAGGTAAGACAGGGAGAGAGACAGGAGGAGAGACAGTGAGACAGGTGCAACACAAAAGGAAACATGAGATACGTTGAAACATTGATGAGAGCTCAGACCACCACACACACACTACCTACTTAGTCCAGACTCAGTCCGACCAATATCAGGGAGTGTGTAACACATGCTAGGGTACCGTACTGATCACGGCTGTGATTCGGCGTTAACGTTGCAGCCAGGTGCCGAAGTTATAGGCAACCTACAGTAAACAGCCGTGCAAGTTACAGTTCAATATTACCGTTTATTGGTTAATAGGCACAGGATAGTAAGCAATAGGGTGATCTGTTTGATTATTTAATACTTTTTGTGGCTTTGCCATCACAAATGGTCTCGCAAATGTTGGCCAGCAACACATAAACGTCCTGAGTTACTAGCTGTGTATGTTTTCACGGTAAGTACATTAGCTGGCCACCAGCCTACTTTGTGTAGCCTATTGACTTCGGACAGATGCAACAGGCCCGATCAACACTCCCGATATGTTTAACCCTTTCTCTCACTGTGCTCCCGACTGGTAGCCTATATTGTCCCTTTATTTAGTGGTGATACAAAATCAAATTGGTGTTTCGTTTCTGTGTGGGATATGTGCCGTATCTGTACTCAGATCTATGGCTCTGCCTGTAGCCTACTTATAATGAATATAATCATAATTGCATCATTTGCATGTCATAGGTTACCGTAGTCTATATGTTTTACAAAATACTGTAAACTGACAGCATTTTGTGGTTCTCTACATGTTACATTTATTCAGTCAATCAGTTAAGTATGATTCTGTTGACAATCGCTTTACAGATTGATCATAAAGTAGGCCTACATAACGTTGTTCATATAAACCATGAACTTCTAACCAGTCTATTTCTCCCCTTGGCCCTCTAATGAAGAGTATTCCAAATGTAACTCAAAAGGTAGCCTAAACCAATTGTTTGTGGAGATATGTTAATCTTTGTGTTGCGCAGTTTGTGTGTAGTTTTAAATAGACCGCTATCAATAATGAAAGCGCGCGCGCGCGCGCTCTCTCTCTCTCTCTCTCACTCACACAGCACATCAGTACGCTACGTTACTAGGCAAGACAGTGCATTCTGTTGTTCTCCACATTTATTTTTTTCAAAATGGCGAAAACTTTTCCATACGCAAATAGGCGGGAATTGGCCCATTCGATTCGGGGATATTCGGGGAATATGGGGCAGTAAAAAAGCTGTTTTATAACCCATACGGTTCTCCACATATAAGCCAAAATGTAAATGTGGTTATTATAGCACCCCCTAGAGTTGTCTGGATTTTTGGGAGATCTTTACCGGGATTGGGACATATCTACCAAGTCTGGTGCCTGTAGTGTGTATAGTTTGTTCTGCCCATGCAGTTCTATGGCAGAAAAGGAAACAATAATCCTTACAATTCCAATAAGACTCCAGCAGCTTTGCTGCTTGGATCCCTAACTAAACTAAGAAATGTCTCTACAGTGGGTGCGGCACATGCTAACTAGAAACTGAAAGTAGGTCTGAAAGTCATTCCAGCAGAAGAAAGGAAACTGCACACAGCTATGGCTTCTTCCTCGTACAAGGATGATTTGTCTTGTTCCATCTGTCTTGCTATATTCACGGATCCTGTCTGCCTTCCATGCAGTCACTCTTTCTGTAGGGAATGTGCAACAAACGCTCTGAGCTCAAAGGCCCAGTGTCCACACTGCCAGATGACCGTACCAACAGAGAAGTACCTTCCTACCAACTACATCCTGAGAAGCCTTGCCGAAAAAGCTAAAGTAAGTAAGCCAAAATGTTTTTAAATTTATGTTAATATCAAATCAAATTTTAAACAAAAGCACAAACTTACTCAGACACAAATACAAATGTTTTTATCGTCTACCCATTTACAGAATGCTAATGAGATGTTTGTGTTAGGACATTAAATCTAATTTGAAAATTATAGCAGAATTTGATATATGCTTAAGGCACCTCTGTTTTTTATGACTTTCGTACTCCCTCCCTTCCTTCCTTAGATCCCTGAGTCCTTGTGTCCTGAACACGAGGAGAAGCTGAAGCTGTTCTGTGAGACAGATCAGCAAGCTTGCGTCATATGCCGGGATGGGAAGAGACATGATGGACACAAGTTTAAGCCAATCAAAGAGGCAGCTGAGTCTCTGAGGCAGCAACTGGAGAAAGGTATTACAACTCTTACTGGAGACATCAGTGCTATAGAGAGCACAGCTAGCAGACAGAAAGAGGCAATATCTGCAGCCCAAAAGAAGTCCCAGGAGCTGAGGGACCAAATCAGCACCCAGTTTGAAGAGATGCACCAGTTCCTGAGAAAGAGAGAAGCTGAGATAAACACTGATCTTGAGAAGAAACAGAGACAAGCTGTAGAGAAGATGAGTGAGAGGTTAAAGATCATAGATGAGGCCATAGCAGAGAGTAGAGAGGTTGAGGCTAGGGCGAGGTCAGCTCTGGAGATATCTGACCCTCAGGGCTTCTTGCAGAGGTGGTCTGATGGTGACGCTAAGGCTGCCAAAAATGCCTTATTCAGCTCCAGAGCAGAGGAGCCTCAGGTGGCCTCAGAATCCTTCTCCTTGGGGCCTTATGAAACTCACCTGCAGTTCTTTGTGTGGAAGGAGATGTTGCAGGTGGTCCAGCCCCTGCCAGAACATCTCTCCCTCAGAGGAGACAATACCAACATCAGGGTGTCTCAAGATGGGCGGAGTCTCTTGTGTGCAACCTTAAGGGTTCAGTAGAACAACCCAATTCTTTCTTCTTTAGTACTGTACAAAGCCACCCCAAGGGTTCAATACAACAACCCCAGAGTAGCTTGTTTGGTGCTCCACAAAGTGAACAACCACCCCTGAGTAGCATCCTTGATAGTAAGCCCCAGGGTGCAGTACAAACACCCCTGAGTAGCATCCTTGATAGTAAGCCACAGGGTGCAGTACAAACACCCCTGAGTAGCATCCTTGATAGTAAGCCACAGGGTGCAGTACAACCCCAGGCGTCAGGCTTTACCTTTGCCCCTTCAGTGTTTGTTAACCCTGGTAAATATGCATCATCAAGTACCTATCAATTCACCTATGGCCAGCATTACTGGGAGGTCGAGGTAGGAAAAGGGGATTTCTGGGAGCTAGGGATAGGAAAAAACCTCCTGAGGTATGAAGGACAAAACTTTAACGCCATCTACAACAGCAGCAGTGAACAGCTTCCATATGCAGGCTGCCCTCGTAAGATTGGAGTTTACCTCGACTGTTCCTCTAAAGGACTGTCTTTCTACAACGCAGACACCATGGAGCACATTCACACCATGTCGTACACAACATTTTTCATGTCTCTGCCACAAGCAGCTTATTTTAACATCAGATACAGTGATCAACCCAACCCTCTCACTGTGTGCTGGTACTGATACTGACCAGAGAATCTGCAGGGGAACAAGACATATACAGATGTTCAATGTTGAACCTACATTGCACAGATTCAAATAGTTTAATAATGATCTTACAGAATTACTTTTACTGTTTTTAGTTTGAACCAATATCATACAAAAGTACATCTGGTCTCATATTTTACTTTAGCAATAATCAGAATCTGTTATTTGGTCAATTATATTTGCACATACAAGTAAAGTGACTTGGTGAGGTTGCTGCTTAATTAAAATAGTCAGAATTAGAGAGGCTTTGGGGAAAAAAACTATTATCATGCATAAAATACCAAAAATAAAAATGTATCATACATAAATGGGTGGTATATGATCAATCTAAATAAATGTTGTATTGTTTGATAATACATTATGTATCCTTAAATTTGATTTTGGTGACATTTTGCATGTTTGCTTAGTTAATTAAATTTTTTGTTTTGTATATTTTATATGAATATTTGTTTTTCTGATTTAATCACTGACAGATCGCAGGGTATAGTCATTGAATAAACTCTTGAAACATGAACATACTGGTATTCCCTCAAAGTGTGTGGTAGGTCTAGTCTTGAATATTTACCTGTAATATGCGACTACAGTACAGTTGTATACTGTTTCAGTCAACGTTGCAGCTAAATATAGTGAAGATGCTGTTTTGTAAGTTCGATCAAGAATGTGCAGTATGCATGATATGTTTATTTCCTCTGTCTTCACAATTCTACACTGTTACACTGTTATTTTTTGTTTGTCCCTAAACACTATTTCTGCTTTAGCCACACCTCACCTTACAGGTGTGTCTAATTATCGGTAGAGCGATAAGACTCCACCACAGCGCCCCCTGCACGCCACACCTAGCACACCTCTTGTGCGTCTCTGGAGAGGTGTTGCAGTGACCTATTGGTGTGGCAACATATATTGCCATTCAGCTCTGGAGCAGAGGAGCTTCAAGTGTCCTCAGAATCCTTCTCTTTAGGGCCTTTTGAAAGTCACCTGCAGCTCTTGGCAGCAGAATGTGCTGTTTCATGTGCCTGACATATTAAAGCAGAACAACAGAATAGAAACAATATGATAATAGATTATGCACATAATAAGGTTAGGCCTACACTATATGAGAAAATATTAGTAGTTAAAACCCACTAACATGAATTCATATTTTTGTATTGCAATGTGCTAAATTTAGGTTTTACAAACTGTCCCAATCACCCAAAACCATGCTATAAAACAGATTACATTTTTAAAATATAAACTTAAATAAAATAAATTAAATTCTCAATGTTTTTGTTGAATTGGTTACAATATATTATATTCGTGATTCCGTTAAAAATGTGTGCAATATATTGGCTATGACAGTGTTATCACCTCATAGTGAAAATAAGGTAATGTCATTTACCTCACTCAGGATTTGCGGAGTCATCTTGCGGGTTGATGCTCGCCACGCCCCTTTGTGTTTTCAAACAAATTAATAATGCTAATGTTATCAAGTGGTGTCAGAACTACTGCTCATTGGGAATCCGAATAAATAAATAAATAAATATAAAAGTATTTTCACCCATCAGGCGAGAAAATACAACGTGCTCCGTTTAACTGCTCAATGTTTCCCCTTATGTCATAATCACCCTTAACTTACGCTACTAAGATTGGCCTGCTTGGGCATAATGGTTTCTCATTTTTGATCCATTCATTAACGTTAACCTAAACATATTTTTTAATTGTCTCATTATGTTGATTCATAATGGGTTTTGTATCTTCCCGTCTACATTTACCGTAGCAGGAATAGTTTTATACAGGCCGAGAGGATGTTTGTTCTACACCTTTAGAAGCCAGAGAGATACAGTACGTTTAAGGGTGCTGTTGCCCCCTAGAGGCTAAACTTAAATATACATTTTACAGTACATTATCATTAGGCGAGTCTGTTCGGTCCAACATTCCTCCACATCCTGAAGAAGTCTGTTTTCTAATAAAACGACTCTTGCTCAGTTAATAAATCATTTTATAATAAAAACCTACAACGAGTGCCAGTTATGGTGCCAGAACATGGACTTTATATGACAATTTATTGGTTGAAATGTGTAAGTATAAAATTGTCATTTTAATTAAACTAAGAACTGAAAAAACGTATCTTTAGGCCGATCAAACTGTTCAAAAGGGTGCGGCACATGTTAATAGAAACTGAAAGTAGGTCTGAAAGTCACCCCAGCAGAATACATGAAACGAAACTGCAGTGCGCAGACATGGCTTCTTCCTCGTACACGGAGGATTTGTCTTGTTCCATCTGTTTTGCTATTTTCACCGACCCGGTCAGTCTTCCATGCGGTCACTCTTTCTGTAGGGAATGTGTCACAGGTGCTCTGAGGTCAAGGGCCCAGTGCCCACACTGCCAGATGACCGTACCAACAGAGATGTACCGTTCTACCAACTACATCCTGAAGAGCCTCGCTGATAAAGCTAAAGAGAATCAGAGGAACACAGAAGCTGCTGTAAGTATCGGTAATATGTGTAGAATTGTATATAGAGTATATGTAGGCATAGTTAATCAAACGTGACTGCGTATTTAACGCTCTAATTACAATGTTAATTAAACATGTTAGTTAAACATGTTAATTCGAATAATAAAAACATGAAAAGTTATTAAAGAAATATCGGCTTTTTTTATTTTCTAGAACATATTATTTTGCATGTTAGAGTTTATGTGTGAATATGGCGTTGTCTATTTTATCGGTAAAACAAAATATCAAAATATTTCGGTTTGTGTTTTGGCGGGCGCTAACGGTCTCTCTCTCTCTGTGTGTGTGTGTGTGTGTGTGTGTGTGTGTGTGTGTGTGTGTGTGTGTGCGCGCGCGCGATATCCATCATGGGTGAGGGTGGTAGGCAGCGCTAGTGATAATAGGCAGTTCACAGTGTTCAAGGTGTTGACTTCATTTAGTCTGGACTAATGATATAGGCCTGTCTATAAACGTGTCTAAACTGTTTACGGGGTGGGGTTATAGCCAGGGATTAAATTGGGCCTGTTAGCGTTAGGATAGTTGCTGAGCTCCATTACTTCAGTAGGCTACCAGTTAAAATAATAATTTGACATTTATTAGGCAATGTATTTGAACATTATTTTCTCAGACGTATCGTTATTATAAATGTATTTCGGGCGAGTAGACCTATGTCTACAATATCTGGATATTCAGTTTTTGCAGTGGTTGAATTATCATGCGCGTATTAGCGCTGTGAGGTGGTTACAAGGCTGCATCCAAGTCTATGTAGGCCACTATAGCCTGCTCTATGTAGGCCACTATAGCCTGCTCTATGTAGGCCACTATAGTCTGCTCTATGTAAGACACTATAGCCTGCTCTATGTAGGCCACTATAGCCTGCTCTATGTAGGCCTAATGTTCACAGATCCGTTCGAACGTAGGCAGTTGTGGGCTGAACGCCAGGCTACAGAACACACATATTTTCTTCTAATTATTAGCTGTAATTTTTTAATAAGTAGAAAGTTAAAGGACCCAGTCACATTGAAAAACTATGCCTTTACTCCCTTATGTTGTTGTTGACACATTAAGTACGCATCTGAAAATTATAGTATATTTTGACAAAAATAAGATTGATGCACTGTTCTTTATGACTTCCTTCCTTTCGCCATTATTCACTTCCTTCCTCAGTTTCCTGAGTCCTTGTGTCCTGAACACGAGGAGAAGCTGAAGCTGTTCTGTGAAACAGACCAGCAGCTAGCTTGCGTCATATGCCGGGATGGGAAGAGACATGATGGACACAAGTTTAAGCCAATCAGAGAGGCAGCTGAGTCTCTGAGGCAACATCTTGGGAGAGGTATTACAACTCTGACTGGAAACATCAGTGCTATAGAGAGTGCAGCTGTCCAACAGAAAGAGGCAATATCTGCAGCTGAAAAGAAGTCCCAGGAGCTGAAGGACCAAATCAACACCCAGTTTAACGAGATGCACCAGTTCCTGAGGAAGAGAAAAGCTGAGATAAACGCTGAACTCAAGAAGAAACAGACGCAAGCTGTGAAGAATATGAGCAAGAGGTTAAAGGTCATGGATGAGGCCATAGCAAAGAGTAGAGAGGTTGAGGCTAGGGCGAGGTCATCTCTGGCGATCTCTGACCCTCAGGGCTTCTTACAGAGGTGGTCTGATGGGGGCAACACCACCACCACAGAAGCATTATTCAGCTCTGGAGCAGAGAAGCTTCAGGTGGCCTCAGAATCCTTCTCTTTGGGGCCTTACGAAAGTCACCTGCAGGTCTTGGTGTGGAAGGAGATGTTGCAGGTAGTCCAGCAACGTCTCTCCCTCAGAGGAGAAAACTCAACCATCAGGGTGTCTCAAGATGGGCGGAGTCTCTTTTTTGCTCCACTAAGCAGCCCCCAGGGTTTGGTACCATCCCCCCCGTCGAGCCCCCAGGTTTTGGTTAAAAAAAGAACATCCGATGTTCCAGCTCAAACTAAAAAACCAAAGAAGAAAAAAGCCGATCTCCTAGATATATTTTCAAAGATAAATCAAACAAAAAACATCTAATCCCCAAGTTTTGGTAAATAAAGTATATCCAATCTCCGAAGTTTTTGGTAAACAACAAGGTTACTTTTGCTTCTTATGTGTTTGTTACCCATATTAGATATGATAGGTCAACTACCAATCAATTCATTTCATATTGGCCTTATTGGGAATCAGAGGTTGGACAGGGGGGTTTCTGGGAGATAGATGAGGAATAATCTCCTGAGAAATGATGCAAACTACAGCATCTTTATTAAACAGCTTCCATATACAGGCTGCCCTCGTAAGATTGGAGTTAACTGTTCCTCTAAGGAAGTGTCTTTTACAACGCAGACACCATGGATCACATTCAAAACCACCTGTGAGATACTGTCATTTGATAAGTAAGGTTCTAGACTGATAGATGTGTTATATACTGTGTTCATTGTTTCTTTATAGTCTTGTACTTACAGTACATATAATCACATTTATATTGGTGGTGGATCATTTAATCAATACAAAACATCTGTGTTGTACAGTTCTTAGAAAGAATAATTATTGTGATATGGGTGAAATGTTTGCATGTTTTCTTTGTCATTGTGTTAACTGTTCTGGCTGATGTGGTTCAGCAACAAGTTGTAAATGCTGAACATATGTTCCCTTGTTCCTGGTGTTTGTACACATGGAGTCACTAATGTTACTTTAAGGATGAATCTGAATAAACTCCTGGAACTAGTCTTGGGTCTGGACCTCCTTATTACTGTGTTGCTAATGCAACCCTCTAATACAATAGTATCATAAAATAAAGTATATAGGGTTGTAGTGTGTGTGTGTGTGTGTAATATATTGTAATATTTTCTTCCCCAGTCAGGGAAAACACTGGATCATGCAGCTTTTTACTGCCACCACCTTTATCCGGTCAGGTCCGGTGTCAAAGTCAGGAGGCCATCACACTTTACTAGGAAATACTGTTTATTCCATTAAAACGCACAGGTGACAGGCAAACAACTTTGGCACTATACGCCGGGCTCAAATCGGGAGGCAATAGTTAGTTTTATAAACACTTCACAACAAAGCGACACATCAAACCCATGCATACACATCCTTTAAATGCTCACACCTCACACAAGTCACTGCACACTATTCACCACCCCAAGGTTCAGTTCACAGCACCGTCTATGCCCTCCTGTTCAAGCCCCCGCGCGGCCAAACCGCCGTCTGTCTCCTGCCCGTATTTCTAAAACCACACACAATACGTATTACATAACATGTAGACGAGATAAAGGAGGTTTTAAAACTTAGCTCTCCTGGCCGATGAGACCCTCCCCTGCGGGTCTGGCTTTTGTCCTCCCGATTGTCCGAGAACAAGAAACGTCCGCCAGGAGCCTGAGGGAGTAGTCCGTGTTAGTTTACTGCCAGCAGTTCGTTCGACCACAGTCCCCGGCGCCTGATTAGCTGAGAAACAAGGGAAACAGCACGCCTATAGCTTTACCCTAACTCCTCTACTTCCTATCCCCCGCCCGCAATCTTAACCTGGCTACCTATCTTCGGGTCGGCGGATCTAACCAGCCGCGGACACCACAGATCGGTCCCCGTCCCTATGAGTGCCTGGATTATAATCGTTTAACCATCCGTACCCCTCCCAGCCAAGCTCTTCTCTTCCTTCACTTTAAATACAATTATCCCCAGTGCTCTCCACGCTGGTTCCCAACCTAATTATGCCCAGGTGTTTTTAATTACCCTTCACCCTTCACCCTCCCTATGACAGGTTCACCACAATATGGTAATGCGCTGTTGGTGCATTATATGGTATATGGTAATGCCCGTAAATGAAGAAGCCTTATTACCTGCTGTTTTGCTCACAGACGAACCAAACAGAGGCAAACGTTTCTGTTACACCAAGTAGCAATCCTGACAGAATATAAACATGATATCCAAATCAATATTCTGTTTAGCTTTATTTGTCTTTATGTCTTTATTTGTCAACAACAGATATATGGCACAAATGTTTGTATTCACTAGACAAAGATGTGGATTTAGATATAGCATACACATGGAAACACTAGCTTTTAATTGGCTGTCACACGATGAGACAGCAGACACACACATCAGCACACGTCCAATGCAGAATGTAAATAACAACGCATGCTGCTTGATTGTATGTTAATACGTTTTTTTTGTAACAGTTGCAGGTAAAATCAACGTTTGTACTTCAGGCACAGCTCTCCTCTGGTCCATAATGAGAAGATACTCGAGTCGCGGCGACGTCACAGCTGGAGCTTGCTGCTTGCTGATTAGACGGTCTTGGGCCAGGCTGACTGTAGTCTTGTATAGCCCGTTTTTACTTGCGTGAAGCGTTCAGCAGTTGCTTATGTGACGTAGTGGTATTTGGACGGAAAATACCGAGACTAGGTAGCCAGCTATTGTGAGATGTTTTCTTTGGCCGCTTGACGGCAGCATCGACTTTGAAGTCTGATAGGATTGTCGACGTGAGCTGGCTGGTTCTTGTAATTTAGAGGTTATTATCATAATGTCTCATAATATATCTACAATGTTGCACACCTGTGTTAATAAACATTACTCTGTTCGGTCGTGTTTCATTCACACCGTGAAGAAGGCGCTATGGCGTGGGTGTTTTCTAATGCAGCTCAGTAAATTAGTTTACTTTTTTATGACTTTTTATGCGTATTAGGTTGTAATCTGTCCACTTTTTTTCTCTCATATATATATATATATATATATATATATATATATATAAATAAATAAATAAATATAAATATAAAACTATTTTATGCTTATATTTAAAAATTACAAAATATCATTTTAATTTAGCTAGAAATTATAAACGTCTGGAGGCCTATTCATAATTAAATAAAAAGGGTGTGGCACATGCCTAACTAGAAACTGAAAGTAGGTCTGAAACTCACCACAACAGAATACGTGAAACGAAACTGCAGTGTGCAGCCATGGCTTCTTTGTACACGGAGGATTTGTCTTGTTCCATCTGTCTTTCTCTTTTCACAGACCCGGTCAGTCTTCTTTGCGGTCACTCTTTCTGTAGGGAATGTGTAACAGGTGCTCTGAGGTCAAGGGCCCAGTGTCCACACTGCCAGATGACCGTACCAACAGAGGAGAAGTACCTTCCTACCAACTACATCCTTAAGAGTCTTGCTGATAAAGCTAAAGCTGGAGAGGAGCAGAGGACCAAGGACACAGCTGTAAGTTAGTAGAAATGTTTTTTATTTGATGTTTATATCAAATAAAAGGTATTATTTAATGTAAAAAAACAACAACAAAACAATAAAGGAATCATAGCAAAAGACAGAGGCTAACTCAGACACAAATCCAAAATGTCTACCCATTTACAGACTTGATAGCTAATCAGATCATGTATGTGTTTCAGTAGAACATTAATCTTAATTAATTTTAAAATTCTACTTTAGTTTGATTCATAAATATGCTTAATGCACTTTTGTTCTTTATGACTTTATTCCTTCCTTCCTTAGTACATGTGTCCTGAACATGAGGAGAAGCTGAAGCTGTTCTGTGAGACAGACCAGCAGTTAGCTTGCGTCATATGCCGGGATGGGAAGAGACATGATGGACACAAGTTTAAGCCAATCAAAGAGGCAGCTGAGTCTCTGAGGCAGCAACTGGAGAAAGGTATTACAACTCTTACTGGAAACATCAGTGCTATAGAGAGTGCAGCTAGCAGACAGAAAGAGGCAATATCTGCAGCCCAAAAGAAGTCCCAGGAGCTGAAGGACCAAATCAGCACCCAGTTTGAAGAGATGCACCAGTTCCTGAGAAAGAGAGAAGCTGAGATAAACGCTGATCTTGAGAAGAAACAGGGGGAAGCTGTGGAAAAGATGAGTGAGAGGTTAAAGGTCATGGATGAGGCCATAGCAGAGAGTAGAGAGGTTGAGGCTAGGGCGAGGTCAGCTCTGGAGATCTCTGACCCTCACGGCTTCTTACAGAGGTGGTCTGATGGTGACGCTAAGGCTGCCAAAAATTTATTATTCAGCTCCAGAGCAGGGGAGCTTCAGGTGGCCTCAGAATCCTTCTCCTTGGGACCTTATGAAACTCACCTGCAGTTCTTTGTGTGGAAGGAGATGTTGCAAGTGGTCCAGCCCCTGCCAGAACGTCTCTCCCTCAGAGGAGACAATACAAACATCAGGGTGTCTCAAGATGGGCGGAGTCTCTTGTGTGCACCACTAAGCAACCCCACGGGTTTTATAGAACAACCCCAGTTTAGCGTCTTAGGTGCTTCACAAAGCAACCCCATGGGTTCAGTACAACGAACCAATAGGGTTGGACAAAAGATGAGATTTGGTTTGTTTGGCTGGCTTGATGACCCTACATATGATACATCAAGCACCAATCAGTTCAGCTCAGGCCAGCATTACTGGGAGGTAGAGGTAGGACAGGGGGGTTTCTGGGAGCTAGGGATACAAAATCACCTCCTGAGGTATGAAGCACAAATGTTTAACGTCATCTACAACAACCAAAATGCACGTCTTCCATATGCAGGCTGCCCTCGTAAGATTGGAGTTTACCTCGACTGTTCCTCTAAAACAGTTTATTTCTACAACGCAGACACCATGGAGCGCATTGCTGCCATAACATCATGTACCTGGTCTCCTCCACAAGCAGCTTATTTTAACATCAGATACAGTGAACAACCCAACCCTCTCACTGTGTGCTGGTACTGATACTGACCAGTGCCAACATGTACAGAGCACTGCAAGATAATATAAGATATGATGAGAGCCAGTTTACTCAACTGATGTCAGTAAAGCTATAGCTTCAATTAGTTTAAGTCCAAATATGTGATGGAATAACTACTGTTAACTGTATTATCTTCTACCAGTACATCTGGTATTATCTTGGGAAAGGGGTGTTGTATTGGCAAGAAAAAATCCAAGGGGTGGAAGGTGAAACCATCTATATTTTTGTATTGTTGGATAATACATGATTGTGTATCCTAACATTGAGATGGCTGACAATTTGCATGTTTGCTTTGTTAATTTATGTTTTTGTTTACACTTATTCTATTCTTCTGATTATCATAGTTTTGAATAAACTATCGAAACTGAATACTGTCTCTCTAAAAGTACATGTCTGAAGTACTGCAGGTTCAGAAATGTTACCTCTTCAATGGAACATATTCGGTGGGGTAGGAACTCAAGACTTGAATATTTACCTCAATGATGCTAATAGTCGACTATAGTAGTATTAGTACTTTAATAATAGCTAAAGTATAGTATTATGTAAGTACATTAATAAATATTAAATGTATTTTATAATTATTTTAATAATTTGGCATTATGTAATTTGTCAAATGTATTTCACCTAATGTCTTGGACCCAGTATATGAATGGTGGTGAGGGGAGCGATATTTGATTTGAGCTTGGCGTTAGCAAGCGTTCTTGAGAATGACCCTGCCTTTAAAGCCCCACAACTGTGTACTGTGTGTGTGTGTTATTTAATTATTTAATATATTGGGTTTATGAGAACAGCATGAGTGGATGGGCTGCACCAATGAGGGCACAGGTAGGAACTGCAAACCAAATATGACAGTTTGTGCTTGCTTGGTCCACCGAACCACACTTCATCAGCCTTTCATCTGTCACATAAGAGATGCATGCAGGACGTAGACAACCATGTAGCCCATGCTTTAAGAAATGTTTATTTTAATAAGGGTGCAGGAAAATAGTTTGTACTTGGTCTCAGTCACAGGTCATTGGTTCAGATTCATTCTCTGACCTCTAGAACCGAGGTCTAGAGGTCAAACCCCTCCTTTCCCCTTGACCCTGACCAGCTGTAAGCCCTGCCCACAAACCGCCACCCACCCCTCCCCCTCCTCTCCCTCCCACGCCACCAGCCCGGCTGCGTCCGCCACGTGGTGGTACAGCGCCCCCGTGTGGCGGACCCCGGTACTGCACACCCTCCAGAGGCTCAGCCGCTGGTCGGGGGAGCTGGAGGCCAGGAGGCCCGGGCCCAGGAGCCCCAGGGCGGTGAGTGGGCTGGCGTGGGCCGAGGGGACCCTCCACTGGCAGCGGAGGGAGGGGGTTACCGCACGCTCTCTGCTGCCCCCCAGCGGGCCCTGAGGGTACTGCAGCCTCACCTCCGACACAGTCAGCTGCCCGTCGTCCCCGCCGCTGGCGACGGTCGCCAGGCAACCGGCCCCTTGTTGCTGCAGGCCCCCGGTCCAGACGGCCAATGAGTTGACGCCGCTCTGGTGGGCGGGAAAGCTGAAGAGGG
The DNA here is from genome assembly GCA_027564635.1 of Typhlichthys eigenmanni. Lineage (NCBI taxonomy): Eukaryota > Metazoa > Chordata > Actinopteri > Percopsiformes > Amblyopsidae > Typhlichthys > Typhlichthys eigenmanni. Next base: position 11,393 of record JAODUK010014170.1, on the reverse strand, counting down.
GGGCGGGGCCAACGGGGCTGCCAGTCAAGCCGTCGGCTGGCGAGGACGGAGCCGTGGTCACGTCCCACAATGCAATTCTGCCGTCCGTAGCGGCAGTGAACAGGAGGGCGTTCCTGAGGGAGACAGACAGCGTCAGCACTGTGAGTACGTTGCCATGGCACCGGGGAGGAAACAAACACTCCTGCAGGTCACCTGTTGCCCTGTTCCTCCTGCAGCCAGCAGGTAGCAGCACTGAGCACACAGCGCTGGTGGTAGAAGCTCTCCCATAGCAGGTCAATGTGACCTTTGACCTCATTAACTGAGAACAACCTGGGAATCACAGAAAGAGGTAAGATAACTGTTAATCAGACTAAATTAATCAGACTAAATTACAGCTGATAGTCAACTAAGGTCTGTAATTGAAACATGACAAAATTATTATTTATATATTATTAACATTATATGACGTTAAAACTTATTATTCTAAATCTCCATTGGAAGTGGAAGACTGGAGATGAGATAGTGTATGGCAGAAGATTAGGTATGTTGCAGGTGGAAGTGTCAGGTGTAAGGATGCCACCGACACGATACTGAGATCAAAAATCGGTCCGATACTGACTTAAAGAGCTGGATTGGTATCGGTGACAATTGGACAGTTGTAACCAATCCATGGGGCTGATCCAATTAAATTAATTTACACACGTAGGTCTACTGTCAAGCATCGGCCATGTCTGACCTACCCAGGCCACACTATCAGAAACAGGTTTCTAACATGCATCTAAGTCCTAAAATAGAGATTGGCTATCATTTACTTTGCAACTTAACTTAAAACTTCATTTTACACTGGAATCGGATCGGTACTCTGTATCGGCCGATACCCAAAGTGCCGGTATCTGTATCGGTATCGTGACTGAAAAAACTAGATCGTGCCATAACTAGTCAGGTGGAAGTGTTAAGTGGAGGTGTCAGGTGGAGGTGTTCTGTGAGGAGAGACCAACCGGACTGCTCCGTCACTGCAGCCCAGAGCGATCAGAACCCCCTCCTGCTCCTGGCCCAGCACGGCAATGCACATGTACCTGAACACACACAAACACACACACACACACACACAGTAAATCGTCTAATCACCCAGGAGGGTCAGATCACAACTCAATGCTTGTTGTTGGATGTTGCCGTGGCGACCCGAGCCCCCTTGCCTGGTCTCAGGGTCCATCTTCACCATCTTGTGTCGGTGTCGCTTCCTCTCCCAACGGCCGTCCAATCGGTGGCCGGCCACCTGCACCACCTGGCAGGAGGGGGCGTGGCCCTGCCCGTCCTGCTGCCAGCCAATCACCAGCCGGTAGCTCTGCAGCTGGGCCCGCCCCCCGGCCGACACCAGCAGGGCAGAGAGGGCCGCGCCGGTGCTCACATGCGCGGCCAGAGCGCGCACGCTGGACACGTGGTCGGTGAGGACGGCCAGGACGCGCACGGCGCCCTTCTCCGCCCCTCCCCCCTGGTGCACCGCCAGCACGGCCACGCTGGTGTCCTCCCCCCCCGTCGCCATGACGTCCCAGCGGCCTTGCCCCCCGGGCCCCGCCATTGTGCCCAGCCGGCACACGCACGTGGCGCCGCGCCCGTGGAGCCCCTCCCTCAGGGCGCGGCTCCCCGCCCCTCCCCCCACAGGGCGGGGGCTTCCCGAGCACCAGACGGACCCCTGCCTGGTGAAGGCCAGGGCCCAGCGGGGGTGGGGGGCCCCGCGGGGGGGCCACAGGGCCCAGGAGCGATGGCCGCCGCCGCACGACACCTCCAGTAGCTTCTCCCGCCTCACGGGGTCCCACACCAGGAAGTGGGGCCCCTGGAACCCCAGCACCAGGAAGGGGGCCTCCGTCCCCCACACCTCCCCCTGCTCCTCCTCCTCTCCCTCTCGTCTGGAGCCAGTCTCTCTTGCTCCTTCCTCCTCCTCCTCCTCCTCCTCCGTGAGGGACTCTGGGTTGCCGTGGTGGTGGTCACGGGTCCCCGCTGCATGCGCGGGGAGGAAGAGGACCCCCTCCAGCCACTCCATGCCCCGGCAGGCCCGGTGCACCCGCAGGACCTCCAGCCGGGGCCCGGGGCAAGGGGCCGGGCCAGGGCCAGGGCCGGGGGCGGGGCCACCCCCCCGCACCCTGAGCACCCTGACGCAGCCGTCCCTGCCCGCGCTGTACAGCGTTCCCCGGTGCTCGCACAGAAACGTCACGCCCTGCTTCCCGTGCACGCCCAACAGACAGCTGATTGGCTGCAGGCCTCCTGCTCCTCCGTCACCCTCCTCCCCCTCCTGGAACAGCAGCAGTGAGCCCCGGCGGTCCCCGCACGCCCACAGCGCCCCCGGTGGCCTGGAGGGGAGCAGCACCGCGGCGGTCAGCCATCGCTTGGCGGCGAGCGGCAGCAGGAAGGGGGGCAGGGGCTCCGCCCGCAGTGCCCCCTCCCCCTCCACCCGCCAGCGGTGCACCAGCCCCCCCGCCCCCGACGCCAGCAGCACCGTCCCACTACCCCTCCCCCCCACCCAGGCCAGGCTGTGGATCTTCCCCACCCCTCCCCGCAGCAGCAGGCCGGCCCGGGGCTCGGCGAGCGTGAACACCTGCACCTCGCCGCCCAGGTTGCCCACGGCAACCACATGGGACTCCCCGCCCCGCCTCTGCTCCCCCTTCCCGCCGCTGACGCTCATCGTTTCCATGACGCAGTAGCCCCGGAACTCCGGCGGGCCCTGCCACACCGGCTCCCACCGCCCTCCATCGTCGTCGTCGTGGCGATACACCCCGCCCTGGTCGGTGCACACCACCAGCGTCCACCCCCGCCCCTCCCCCGTCTCCCCCACGGCGCGCACCACCTTCGCCGCCCCCTCCCCCGAGAAGCCCAGGTCTGCGGGGGTCCGCGTGGCTCCGCCCTCATCCTCCCCCCCCACCTTCCAAAGCCTCACCCCTCCGTCAGCGCCCCCCGTGGCCACCCATCTCTGCCCCCCCTCCCCCCCGCTGACCGCCAGGGTGCGCACCCCCCCGGCACGGTGCCCCCTTAGCGTGCGCTCCACCACTGCCCCTCCCCTCCAGTCCCACACCAGGCAGCACCCGTCCTCCCCGGCGCTGTAGGCCCGGCAGGAGCTCAGGCGCACTCGGAACACCCTGGCCTGGTGGCCGTACAGGACCCTCAGGCAGGCCCCGCCCCCAGACATGACCCCGCCTCCGCCCTTGGACCCATCTCTGCCCTGAGACCCATCTCCGCCCTGGGACCCACCTCCGCCCTGGGACCCCCCCAGGGCCCACAGCCTCACGCTGCGGTCGTCGGAGGCGGACGCCAGCAGCCCCTCCTCCTCCAGGTAGCAGATGCTGAAGATGACCCCACTGTGACCCCGTAGACGCAGCTCCACGGGGGCCCCCCCTCCTCCTCCTCCTTTCTCTGGCCTCCACAGCACCAGCTGGTGGAACACGGTGCCCCCCACCAGCACAGAGCCCCCCCAGACCCCTCCAGGCCCCCCCAGCAGCAGGGCGGAGTACAGCAGGCAGCCCTCGGCGCAGGCGCTCTGGGCCAGGACCGCGCCCGACCGCGCGTCCAGCAGCAGCGCCCGGTTGTGGGCCAGGGCCACGGCCAGGAGTGGGGGCCCCTCCCCCTGGAGCCAGCGCACGTCCAGGGCCCAGTCCTGCAGATCCACCAGGGGGCCCAGGGCCTCCAGGTGCACAGAGCTGTGGTCCCCACGGTGGAGGTCCTCACGGTGGAGGACCTCACGGTGGAGGTCTGTGACGAGCCTCACCAGCCTCACTACCTTACCCCCAAACAGCGCTATGACATCACCGCTGGGCTCGGGGGGGATGCATCCTGGAGAAATGTTTTTTTGCCATTACCTCTCCAAATGCAACAGAAACACATTTAACAATGATAATTAAAAACACAACAAATAATATAATAATAGTAAAACAAATAATACTAACATACAATACTAATAATATCTTCACAAATTAACAAATAAAGAATTATGAAAGATCAAAGACCAAACACACACACGTACCATTTCTCTCCTGTGGGGGCGCTGTTGCAGATTGGCGTGGTGAGCCGGGGCTGTGCACTCTGGGTGTGATTCCATGGATACGGTGGTGCTGGAAGACGCTCAGCGAGGCGCAGGCTTCAGAGGGAGCGTGGAGGCTGTAGACCTTCAAGAAAGGGCCCTCGCCTGCAGGGTAGCAGAAGCAATAGCACGTGTATCTGCATGGGCGGTGATATCAACATCATAGCGATCCACTAGGTCAAGGTTATAAAGTGGGGGCCGCCAGGCTTAGGGTTAGCAACAACAAAAAATGTTACATTTTGATTTTAACATTTTATTTATAATTTTTATAAGCTTTTATTATAAAACAGAATTCAGAAAAATATAAAGCATATCTATTTTACCATGCCCCTTTCTAATTGCCTGACACAAAAACTATGATTAATCACAAACTGTCAGTATTGATCTGGTAACTGCCTGCGCTCATGTTGTTAAACTCAACTGAAACATTGCATATATACTTTAGAAAAGAAAACAGTCATGTTGAATCCAATGGAATTATCAAATATTTTAAATATCAAATAACTCTTTATTACATGAAATAAAAGTAAAGAAATGGGAAAAGGTTTTAAAAACATCGGCAAAAGGGGTCCCCGACCAGAAGCTAATACTATTTGGGGGTCCTTGGCGTGGAAAAGTTTGGGAACCCCTGCCCTTTAGTTTGTGAATGACATAGACTATTCATCATATAGTTACTGTTTAGTTTGTGAATGACAGACTATTCATCATATAGTTACTGTTTAGTTTGTTAATGACAGACTATTCATCATATAGTTACTGTTTAGTTTGTGAATGACGTAGACTATTCATCATATAGTTACTGTTTAATTTGTGAATGACGTAGACTATTCATCATATAGTTAATGTTTAGTTTGTGAATGACGTAGACTATTAATCATATAGTTACTTTTCAATATGGCGGAGGTGTTTTGTTTTGTTCGATATATAACCATCTTTCTCAAGAATCCCTGACTCTACATTTAAGGCCAAGAGGATCGATCAACTTAATTCAACTCTTTACAGTGACATTATGTAGGCAACGTACTGTACCTGCTAGCAGATACTGCTCTCTAAGGAACTCCAAAGCAGTGATAGGAGCTACCAGGACTGACGTATCCACCTCCATGGAAAACAATGGAGAGGACAGCTCCTGTGCGAAGACATCTGGGACATGAAATAGACAGAGACAGTCATGTGAATTTAAACGCAGGGGAAAACTCTCAAACAATTCACCACTGTGTGTATCACTTTAAACATGGGAATACTAGCCTAATGTTATTTGGGTTAGAATAACTATATTGCTTTTTCTGGTCTTAGCCGAGCCAACAGAGCCCAAATAAAACGTAGTTCAATGTTTACTTACACAAAACTACGAAATACAGAACTGTATCTTAAATCGTGCGCTCATTCTCGGTCACGTCCCAAACCATGCCGCCAATGTAAATAGCAGCCATGTTTCTTCGTTTTCCTTCCGGGTAGCGAGACAACCAATCACAGCACGATACATTACTGCCCGCCAGAAATAAGACGGGCGCTCATTGGAGAAAAAAGCTCATGTTGTTTCGTTATAAAATGACGTCATGTGCCAACAGTCCGGCCACACTGCGGGATAGATGTTTCTTTGTCACTCTGAATACAGTATCTTAATTTCAGGGCTTTATTATGGCTAGTTTATGTAGTCTAATAAACTATAAATGTATTTGTAGTTTATTACATAAAATAATAAAATAACATACGCAAGAGCACATGTTATGCAAGATGTATGCAATATTAGGATACATTTACATCACCGGTTGTCTATACTACAAATATAAGATACTTAAAACATTTCATATTGTAAGTTTATTGGGCTTTATAAAATACAACAAAGGCATTAGGCAATATAACACTTTTTATGATGCAAGATATGCCGTAATATGATAGACTATGGATTGCAGATGTACCAGATTGTTACCATACACATTTCATACATTAATGTTTTATGTTGTGTTTGGTGGGTATACGCATAAATGTTTGCATAGCTCTGTTTCTCTCATAAAACAATAGTTATGGTATATGAAAACACGAATAATGTATATTATACAATTAGTGAACATTTCTTGTAACACGAATGTTTACATGTTCCTATTTTATGACAGTAACAGTCTCAAGTTTAAACAAAGGTAACATTTCGGTGGGGATACAATGTTCGCAAAACACCTGGGGCAACAGAACGCTAACTTTGCAGCTATGCCCGGCAAATGTAAATTCTGACCAAGGTTATTTACAGGGACTGGCTTGTTAAAGACTCAGGATATCCACCTGGCCCGCTGCAAGGCGTGCTGCAAAGCAATTCAACTGCAGACCATGGTCGCAGCCGCGCTGACCAGCCGCGCAGCCGCGCTGACCAGCCACGCAGCCGGGGCTGGGCTCAACGCGTCGGTCAGCAAGCTAGTGGAAGGCAGCGCTCGGCAGTCCGCATCTATAACAGAACAGCGCGAACAAACGTGTTTTGGGGTTGCATGCGATAATGTCAGTAGTAAATATTATGGTATTGTCTCATTCCAGAGCTGGCATTGCGTCTGTGTTTGCCAGAACAGAAGTAGGCTATAATAATAACAACCCGTGTATAGTCTAACTTGAGTAGCTCTAAGTAAAGTGCATTTGACAGTTTTCTGTCAGTATAATACAGTTATAATAATCATCTTTCACACATTCTGAATGAAAGTAGCCATCACCTTCGAGTGTGGACATTTTTTGCGAATAGCGAAGAGACTATAGCCTAATAGTCCATGTCGATACTCAAATAATATATAATTGAATTGGCACAGGTCCTCGATTAAGTCTAAATTGGAAATACCTTTTGCCTTTCTGATGCTGCATCCTTTTTGACCCTCTCTGCCTCCCGTCTACGGGGGCAGGCTCTATCCTTTCTTTTATAGGCCAGCTCTATCACGTGTGGTAAAAATGCCTGAGCGACTGAAGCGATCGAAAGCGTGGAACCACTTCAGCAAGATCACCGACGCTTCCTCACAATGCAACCTTTGCAAAAAAACCATCGCGAACAAGGGCGGCACGACTACGAACCTGCTGAAACACTTGTCTGCCAAACACGGCATCACGCACGTCTCGAAATGCGCCTATACTCATAGTGTGCCGTCGACTGGCGCTACCGAGACCGAACCCCCTCCAGATATAGGCGTCGGGACCTCAGCAGGTAAACTACACCACCAGCCCTGCGTTAGGTCGTAGTGTTGTGGTGTTTGTTCTTTGTACTAGTAGCTGTAACTGTTATATGTGTATCTGTAGGCTGCTAGACGCTGTTGTTGTCCGAGTGTGTGTACTGGTGTCGTAACCTGAAGCCAGGCTGCCGTACCCCGCTGAGGCAGTAGGGACACCACTCGTTTCGTTATCGGATCAGATTAAAACTCTCTTTTCTCCCGATCAGGTAACATACTGATGATAAATGTCGGTGAGCATCTGAATGGAGGCAGCGGTATTAAACGGGTAAAAACTATGCCTTTATTACAATAGCTATGCCAAACGTATTGTTACTACGCACAAGCAGCTCTATAACTGTTAGTGGATTCTATTTATGACCAGGAAAGAAGTACAAATGAGTACTTTTATTCTGTGTTTCTCAGGATGAGGACGACAAAGGCCAGGTTGCCTTTTGCCTCCAGCTTGACTCATTTGATCACGTCACAGGAAATGAGCATGTGGGACTACACCACGGTGTCATAGGAAACACAGATACCCACAATGCAACATTCCAAGAGGTCATATATCCTCCAATGACCAATATCCCACCAGCAGGTAACTTGTCTTTTATTAAACGCTTTATTAACTTAAGTCTGTCTAGCTAATGTCTTCCGTCAATGGAGAGGAACCACCTGTTTTGTTAGAACCAACTCTTAAAAGGTTTAAACTCTATTTGTATTTAGATGATTGTTTTGTTTTTTTAACCCCCATAACATGTTACTTTATATGTAAGTGATACAGAAGGTATCCAAACATGATGGTTCCTGCACATCACCTTCGAACCACAGAAAGGGAAAGCTCCTGTTTTAAACTTGAATTAAACAGTTTCATGACACTGAACAGTATAAACTCTAAGTAAAATTAGTTGGGGGGGGGGGGGGGGGGGCACAAAAAAAAAA
>JAODUK010014160.1:0-28011 GCA_027564635.1 Typhlichthys eigenmanni | reverse complement strand
TATTCTCTATCTATAGATTTATTGTTTTTTGTATTCTTCCTGTTCTCAAATCTCTCTCTCTCTCTCTCTCTCTCTCTCTCCCTCTCTCTCTTTTCTCTCTCTTTTCTTTCTTGTTCTTTCTGTTTCTCTCTCTCTCTGTTCTCCTCTCTTGCTCTCTCTTCCACCTCTTTCTTTGTCTCTCTCTCTCCTGCTCGCTCTCTCTCTCCTGCTCGCTCTCTCTCTCCTGCTCTCTCCCTCTCCTAATTCTCTCTTTCTCTCTCTCTCGCTTTCTCTCTCTCTCTCCTGCTCTCTCTCTCTTTCTCTCTCTCTCTTTTTCTCTCTCTCTCCTGCTCTCTCTCTCTCTCTCTCTCTCTCTCTCTCTCTCTATCCCAGGACATGTCTGAGGGCAATGGGTGCGGCCAGCTGCTGGTGAAGGCACGCTTCCCCTTCCAGCAGACCAATGAGGACGAGCTCTCCTTCTCCAAGGGTGACATCATCAGTGTCACCCGGCAAGAGGAGGGGGGTTGGTGGGAGGGCTCGCTCAAAGGCAGATCGGGCTGGTTCCCTAGCAACTATGTGCGGGAGATTAAAGGAAGTGGTAGGTGTCTCCCTATCTTTTATTTTTATTATGGTTTTATGGTTGTTGTTGTTGTTGTACCGTAGTGTGTGTGTGTTTGGTCACTAAGAGTAGTTCTACCTCGAAATGATGTAATTAATCTGGGAAAATATAATTTAAATTGGGAGTTCCTCAAGGCTTCGTATTAGGACCTCTTCCTTAGTACTGCACTCTCTTAATTTAAAAATGGAGTCAGGCTTTCTGATGAAAGCTTGTTGATATTTGTTTAACTCTATCAAAACAAAAACACCGCTCCCTTCAATGCCATAGGGTGCTCTCTCAAAAGCTCCTCCCCCTTCAATGCCATGGCATGCTCCCTCAGAAGCTCCACCCCCAACAGTTTACTGACGCTGACTCCACCATTCTTCTGTGTAATGGCTGCTCAAAACAATCGTATCTGCTCCCTTACGACGGTAGTCTGGTTCTAGTGATTTTCTGAGCCGAGAATCGCGCACGGGGGGTTGGGCGGGGGGGGGGGGCCAGAGAGAAAGCGACTCGTAGAGACAGACAAAGACAGGAAGTTCCCTTGCTGGTAACCGGAGGTAACATCCTGTCCTCAAGCAGAAAACAAGCAGGGTGTTAAATAGCTTTATCATAGTAGATTCTGCTTTAGACGCATCAATAAATACACTAGTCCTGTGTTGTAGAGACATGCATGTTGTCTGTGCTAAGTTAGAGCTTCCCATTGTATTCCCTTATCATATTTATGTATAAGCCATTACATTAGGTAGTCTAGCCTATATTGTTTACATAAAATAAGAATGGTTTAATGTCAGAAACCCTAAAATAGATTTGAGGTGATTATACAACCACCACACTAGTGCCGGTAAAATGACATGGATACAGCACAGTAGTAAAAGTGACGCTTTCACATTGTTATTACACGATATATCACTTGATCAGATGACATGATTCACCCCTGTGGGCAGTGTTTCCAGCATGCAGACCCTCTGTGACCACCGCCATGTTCTCTCTGGTCCCTCTTTGACAGACAAGGCTGTGTCGCCCAAGTCCGGCAAAATTCAAAGTCTCCCGAAAGGTTTTGACGCCACGGTGATTAGCAAAACATACTACAATGTGGTAAGTGTGCTGTGGACTGACGCGGCTGAAATGATCACCCACACGTTAATGTCAGAACTATATTATTTTCTCTCTGTGTGTGTGTGAGACAGATATTTCATATAGGTTGTTTCTTCCTTCTTCCATTCCACCAGTTTCTGGGACAATCTGGTCCCTAGGTTGACATGTATGTTTGTGTGTGTCTGCATTCCTCTGTGTGTGGTGTGTGTGTGTTATTTGATCATGCCGTGTGTGTGTGTGTGTGTGTGTGTTATTTGACCATACCGTGTGTGTCGTAGGTTCTGCAGAACATCTTGGAAACTGAGAGTGAATATTCCAGAGAAGTGCAGAGTCTGCTGGCCACATACCTACGGCCCCTTCACCCAACAGACAAGTGTGTTTGTGTGGGAAATATGCATCACCATGAAAATGATATGGCCGTTCCGTCCTTGATATGATATTGGCATTCCGTCGTGTCGCTAATCTCCCTCCCCCCTCCTCTCCTCTCCTCTCCCTTCCCCTCCCCTCCTCTCCTCTCCTCCTCTCCTCTCCTCTCCCCTCTCCTCCCAACCCCTCCCCCCCTCCTCTCCTCTCCTCTGCTCTCTTCTCCTCAACTATGCAGAATAAACAATGCAGACATTAGTCATATCCAAGGAAACTTGGAAGAGATCTCGACCTTCCAGCAAATGTTGGTTCAGTCTTTAGAGGAACGTACCAAGTGAGTACACCTCCCTGTTATTTTTTTGGTTGGCCTTGTCGGCACGCAGAAAACCCTGTATCGGATATCACGCCGTTAGCCCGATCAAATGTTTTATTTATTCAGAATTACATGACCATAATTCAATACGGACGTCAATATGTTTGATTTGTGGGTTACAGTTGCAGGTTGCGAATTACAAACTGGAAGCTTGACTTAAATGTATCCTCTGTTGTAGTCTTGATATCATTACATGCAGAAAAAAAGGGTCAGACCAAAGATTTTAGAACGATAGAAAGATCGAGCATTGTAATGCATTTCACTGGAAAAAACGCTTCTGGTCTCTTAATGTTAATGTTTACTCAAAATACCCAGTTACATCCCCAGAGAGAAAGAATGGGCAATAGTAGGCCTACGGTCAAATCTGTGTACCTTCCCATTGACTTCCATGGAACGCTGTGTGAAATGGCGGCTTGTAGTCTTACAAAGTCTTTGTACATTGGTGCAGTGAAGCACAAGATTCAAATTTAAGAGTCGTGCTATTGTTAGTGTCTCTTTTGACGCGTGCGCAGTACATACCGATCAACCTGCGACACTGGCGTTCGTGACGTCAAATCTCGTGCATGTGTTGCGTAGTACAACATACAATACAACAGGATTATTATTTCAGAGAATATTCTGAAGCACCAAATGTGTGGCGCCTGTAATAATTTAGCAGAGCAGTAAAACCGATAACACATTTTTTAACTGGGTCTGTATTGTAGTTGGTTCTTCCGGCTGCAGTACCACCCATCACCACAAGTCATGACTGTTTCAAGCCTAGAGTCAGACCCTGCCACACTGGCATATTCACATCCACATCCTGTTAAATAAGCATGTTGTTCCCAGGTTGGAACCTGGAACAGGTACACTGCCGTCTAGTGGTGAATTATAGTAAGGCAATTCATTAAAAAACTGTCTAGCATTGACGCTGATGTTAATAAGGGCTAGCAAACAAGAACTAGCATTGTGATTATGCTAAATAATAACACAACCATACAAGCCATAATCAAAGGTGCCTGTGTGTGTGTGTGTGTGTGTGTGTGTCTTCAGGATGCCAGAATCCCAGCAGAGAATCGGGGGCTTTTTCCTGAGCCTTATCCCCCAGATGAAGACCCTGTACATGGCCTACTGCTCCAACCACCCCTCCACTGTCAACGTGCTCACAGAACACAGGTACACACACAACACAGGTACACACACAACAAACACGACACAGGTACACACACAACACAGGAACACAGGCACACACACAACACACAACACAGGTACACACACAACACAGGAACACACACAACACACACAACACACGCAACACAGGAACACACGCAACACAGGAACACACAACACAGGAACACAGGTACACACACTACACAGGTAAACACACACTACACATGTAAACACAACTATGGATATGGAATCGTGGTCCATGCATGTGACAATCAATCAAAGCTTTACTAAGGACACACCACGGTCCAGAAGACACTCAATTAACAGACAAAATACAAAGTAAACATGAGAAAATATCTATACATACAGACTAAAACACCAATGGTTGTTTGCGTGTGTGTGTGTATCTCTGTGTCTGTGTGTCTCTGTGTCTGCGTGTGTGTGTCTGCATGTATGCGTGCGTGTGTCTGTGTGTGTGTGTGTGTGTGTGTGTGTGTGTGTGTATCTCTGTGTGAGTGTGTGTGTGTGTGTGTGTCTGTGTGCGTGTGTCCCAGTGAGGAGCTGGGCCAGTACATGGAGTTGAGGGGGGCCCCCAGCCCTGGCATCCTGACCCTGACCACAGGCCTCAGTAAGCCCTTCACCAGGCTGGAGAGACACCCCACCCTGCTGAGGGAGTTGGAGAGACATATGGAGGTAGTGCGTGCACACACACACACATTATACACACACGCACTATATACACCACACACACACACACACACATACATTATACACACACGCACTATATACACTACACACACACACACACACTATATATACAATATAGACACATATAAATTTTACACACACACACTATGTACAATAAACTTATTACACACACGCATTTATATATTATATACACTACACACACACACACACTATACTGTATATACAATATAGACACATATACATATTACACACACACTTATATATTATATACGCACACGAGATATATACATTTTACACACACACACATATACATGTATATATATCTCCACCCACTCTGGCAGCGATGAATTTAGGAAGTGTGTGTGTGTGTGTGTGTGTGTGTGTGTGTGTGTGTGCGTGTGTGTGTGTGTGTGCGTTAGGATCATCATTCTGACCGCTCAGACCTGCAGGCCTCCATGACTGCCTTCAAAAACCTTTCAGTAAGTCTCACACACACGCACACACACACACACACTAGGGGATGGGCGATGTTTGGCAAATTAGCATCAACAAGTCAAGTTTATTTCTACAGCACTTAATCACATTACAGTCTCAACGGGCTGTACAGCCTATATTTCACATGGAAACAAACAACGACGCCATGTCGAAGATGGACGAAGGCATTGTCTATCGGCTCAACCCTAACACACACACACACATGTAGCAGCGCAAAATGTAGCGACATTTCATTCTGAATGATACATGTGTGTTTTAGTAGTTGACTTTCTAAAATGGATAGATCTTGACAACATCAAGAAACTGCAATACAGTAGCATATTCAAATGAACCAATTACATACTGTAGCTCAGAGGTCAGAGGTCTGGGACCCCTAGGGGATCCTCAGAGGTACTGCAGGGGGTCCTCCAAATTATTTGATCCAAAACTTATTTTTGGTTCCAAAAATAAAATAATATAAATAATAGAATATCATAAAATATACATTAACATAAAAACATGTGCTATAAATATATAAATCTGTCAATTCATATTTTAATGACTTAGTGGCCTACTTTTACACATGCATTCATGCATACATATTTTTGGCCCCGGCAACTAAATATTTTATACCGCGTGCCGTGTTTCTATCAGCCAACTGGTCTTTGGCCAGAAAAACATTGAAGACCTAAGCTGTAGATAGAAGGTGTCAGTTACATTGAATTTCTAGCACAGGGGTTTTAGGAAGATGTCAATCAAGCCTGAGGAGGGCTTTTTAAACCGCAGTACTGCATGTGTCCTCAAGTAGTGCTGTGTGATGTGTCTACAGTCCCAGTGTCAGGAGGTAAGGAAGAAGAAGGAGTTGGAGTGGCAGATTCTGACAGAGCCAATCAGACAATGGGAGGGCGATGACATCAGGACCCTGGGCCCGGTCCTCCACATGTCCCAGACCGCCGTCTACACTCATGGCAGCCAGGTGAACACAGTTTTTTTTTTTTTTTTTTTTTTTTTCTGAGCCGTCACTGACCACATTTAACGGTCTGCGTTGTTCCCGAGAACGCTTGCTGGCTTCCAGATGAAATCAAAACAATATCGCTGTCTCCCTCATTGAAACGCATTGTGAAGCAAAGCGTAGGACTCTGGTAGTACGACACCTTGTTGTTGTGAGCGGTGTTCGCCACTTTGTTTGTGTTCCTGTTTACGGTGCCACGTACATGAGAGCGCTAAGATGGTGTGCGAGGAGATATTTGTTGAATTTGAAAGTGTATTCGCTTCCAATTGCCTTGCAATAGCTGACTACACCTTTAAGTCAAAGCTACAACCTTGATTTATTTTCAGTTTATTGTACTTGAAACATAATGTAATAATTCCAAATGAATCTGTTAACGATACTTTTTTCAACTCTTTCAAAACACTTGGATTGGAAAGTCCCAAAGGTTGCTGACAGCGCTTTAAAAAAGCCATCTGCACTGCAATGGTATAAAATAATAATTGCAACTTGCTGCTAAATTGCCTAATTATGCAAATGTCTTAATTCTGCTATATTTTCAAATGTGATGCATTTGGCACACGTCATGACACACACACACAGATAAAGAAAAGATTTGTGGCTTTTACAGTATTTGCTTGTTTCACTTGGTACGACATTGTGCGTGCGTGCGTGCGTGCGTGTGTGTGTGTGTGTTTCAGGAGAAGAGTGAGCGATACTTGCTCCTGTTTCCACACACTCTTCTCATGCTTTCCCCTAGTCCTAGGATGAGTGGCTTCATCTACCAGGTAAATCTGAATACTCTCACACAGGTACTGTACTGTGTGGAACACCCTGTACTCAGCTGTGCGTTCACATAAGGGCATGCACTCAGACACGCAAACACACAAACCTTTTCCTATTTCCTCGACTTCATCTCTGTTTGTCAACAAAGGGCCGGATTCCTTTATCTGGCATTCTGATCTCCCGCATAGAAGACGGAGAAATCCTCAGGAACGCTTTTGAAATATCGGGTAGGCCTTTTTGTGACTGTACTGCTAACTGGATTTTGTACGAGGAGCTGAATCTTTATTATTTCGTTTACGTTCATTCATTCGTGTAAAATTATCTTTTTTTTTTGCTATTTTGTTTGCTGTTGTGTCAGGGTATGCATTTGTCTAGTGTATATAATAGCTAAGCAGAATTTGCCTGAAATCAGTCACCATGAAAACCCTCGGTTGAAAGAAATTGCATTCAGCACTGCATCTGTATTCTGCCTGTGGATGCACACACTGACTATACATGATTGGCAGCACACCCCCTTATGGTCAAAATGACACACTACAACGTTCATCGTCTGCCTTTGCAAATACAAACATTTACAGCTTCGGAAAAAATTAAGAGACCTCTGCACGTTCTTTAAAATGCAATAGTATAAATATACTGTAAATGTAAAATATTTAACATAAATTCTAATTATAAATCTGAAAAAACATATTACATGTAAGAAAAAAATCTAAATGTACGAATGTTAAAAATAGGAGGAACTCTTGTCTTTGTGCGTGTTTGTGCATATGTGTGTATGTGCTTGTGTGTCATGTGTGTAACATGTTGTGTTTGTGCGTGCGTGCGTGTGTTCTTCAGGCAGCCAATGTGAGCTCATACAGGTGGCGTGCAACAGCCCTCAGGACCTGCAGGAGTGGCTGGAGCTCCTCACCAAACACACGCTCACACACCGTCACACACACACACCTGCCGGCGCCACGCCCACGACCAAGCCTCAGTCTGTCTGCCACATGGTAAGCTAGCGCTGGTTGAGCTGACAGACAGACAGACAGACAGACAGACAGACGGGCATCTGTATTGCTTGTGGCGTGTTGTTTTTTGCCATTGTGAAAGTTGTAAAGCTTTACAAACACAAGTCAGCATTTAAAATAAAATAATCTGTTTGCATTCATTATATTCAGTCTTTATTCAAAGATACAAATATATAATAATGTATAGTGTAATGTACAGTGTTAACATTACAAACAACATATTTTATGAAGGAATCATGTAACATGTATCTTGTAACCGTAAGATAAAAGGATTAGGCTTTATACGCTGTAGACGTAATAGTTTATTATTTAGTTTAATTTATTATTATTTAAATGTATTTAGTGATGTTACCTTTGGTTTATTTTAATTAAATAAATGTTTATTTAAATTGGCCAGTTTCTACCAGTATACACTCTTGTTCATACATGCAAATGAGTCTACAACAGTCTAGCTAGTGTCTTGTTGTGACAGTTTGTCTTTTCTCTGCCTAGCAGATGCTAGCGTTCAGGCTAGCTGCGTTCAGGCTAGCCGCGTTCAGGCTAGCTGCACATTGGCTTAATTGACAACGTTTCCCTCTCCCTTTGCCCTCTCTAGTTACCCTCCCTCCCTATCGCGCCCTCCAGACAGTCTGAGTCTTGCGGGGGCAGCGCGGTCTCACCCTACCACACCCTCCCCCACCTCTCCTCCGCCTCGTTCGGGGCGGCTGGTCCCATGTGGGGCCCCCTGGAACCCCCCAGTACCCCGAAACCCTGGAGCCTCAGCTGCCTGCGGCCGGCACCCCCTCTACGGCCGTCCGCCGCTCTGTGCTATAAGGAGGTACGACCCTATGAACAGGCAGTGTGCACTGTTAAGATACAGTAGGTCATTGTACATTGGTTCTTCCTACAGTAGATGTTTTACATCTATAGTGGTAGCATGTATTTTCTGGCCACAAGGGGGCAGTGATTAGCAAAGAATGCTCTATGGGATTTCTTAGTGATGGTGGGAAAATGCTACTTTCTGCGTATGTGTACACATATAAGGAAATACTCTGCCTTACACATTATTACAGATGTCATTTCCTGCCTGTAGGATATGAGTAAGAGTCCTAAGAACATGAAGAAGCTTCTGCCGAAACGGAAGCCGGAGCGGAAACCTTCTGAAGAAGATTTCACTGCCAGGAAGAGTACGCACAACTTCCCTTTTCAGAGTCAGTCGTTTATTAAACACCCAAAACCTGAAATAATCGCTGCAGTTTATGTGCGGGAGGAGCGCTTCTCTGATTGGTGGAAACCAATCAGGGCAAATTTTTTTTTTTTTTTTTTTGTGTGACTGAATTGGGTAGGCCTTTATCTGAAAGGCAATGCGTCATAAACAAAGCATTTCTTTTAAGATATGAAACAATAAGTATATTCAACACAACATCAGCCAGTCTTCCTTTGTCTCTCCACAGGTACAGCTGCGTTGGAGGAAGACGCCCAAATCCTCAAGGTGATCGAAGCGTATTGTACCAGCGCCAAGACGCGGCAGACGCTCAACTCCAGTGAGTACACGGGCGCACGTACGTGCACGTGCGAACCCATACGCGTAAATAAACGACCCCCGCTCAATGCTACATAGCTTGTTTGCTAACCGCTGGTTTTTCTCGGCTTTTCTGATCTAACAGACGTATCTCTTTCTCTCCTTTCTTGTCTCTCCCTGTTTCTGGTATCCACCCTTTCCTCATTCAACCCTCATCTGTCTGTTTGTTTCTTTTAACTTTTAACTTTTTTGTTTTAATCCTTACACATGACCTGTCTTAAAATTATTTTAAACCACTTCAAAACACCCTTAAATGATATAACCATGTTTCCATATTCCCCCACTTAATATGGTTTCATCTGTACGTCCATCATATTTGTAATGGTTTGTTCCACTCTTGTAATTCAATATAATTTTTTCCATTGTTGCCACACAATTGATTTACCCAATATAACCCACTTTGTTGGTTCACATTTGGTTTTCATTCCTTTTTTCTTATTCAAAATATAATTAAAACATAATGTAATGTATCCCCCCCCCCCCCCCCCCCCAATACTTTTATTTATTTTTTAAATTCAAAACCTAATTAAAACATAATGTAATATATCCCCCCACACACACATATTTAATTGTTTATCCCACCCCTCCTCCATTTCACTATGGTTTACTCCACACCACACTGTTCATGGTGCAGCTTGGCAAGGGACGGACCTCATGCACAACCATGTGCTAGTAGAGGCCAGCCTTAATGTCCCTATGGATGCCGGTGGCCACGGAAACCTGTTGTGCTCTGACCAATCCGAGGACTCGGATTATGACAGTATCTGGAATGCCCATAGTTACAGGACCTCCTCTGCTTGTCGTAAGAATCTGCTATTTAAACCGCAGTCGTATAGTCTGGTGTAGCCAGACCCACAATGCACCTGGTGAATATGGTCTGGACACACAGTCGTTGCCTCCTACTGGGCGTAGACCTGATTCATTTTGAAACTACAGTGTTACAACTGTTTTGATCGCCTCATCTAGCTCTGCCGCAATTTAGATAACGTCATCTCACCACCCCATCCTGATTGGTCCACCAGCAGGGTGGCTGTGCGAACGCTAAAGCCTGCAGGGTTTCCAGACTTTAATCTCAGGGAAAATATATCTGAGAGCAATAGTCAGGCTACCAGTCGTATTCCTCAAATGATCACAGGTTCTCACAGGATAGTTTAATATGCGCGTGAGATACTTTTGGTACTTTTTTTTTAATGTAATCTTTCACCAAAGCCTACCTTGACAGCACCAAACATATGTAAGGCCACAAATCTGTCCAATTTGTTGTGTTGGACAGATTTCGCTCCATTGCCATTTTCTAACATGGCCCAACTTTATTGGCTATATAATTATATAATATATATTAATAATAATATAGCTGATTGGTAGTGGGAGGATATGATAAACATTATGTCAAACCTTGGGCCAAATTATATATTTTGTTTATTTATTTAATTCACCATTTTACTATACGAGATCTATCTTGCCATACTTTTGAAGATGAATTTACATTTTAAAAGCTCAAAGAAAATTGAGACAGTCTTGAACACACAAGAAATGAAAAGCATGACCCCTCTCCTTCGCCTTTGCCTTGTCAGGTGTATCCTTAGTCCATCACAGTGACTGGCTCTCAAATTCTGCATTTTGTAATGATGTCAAAAAAGTATGGGCTGTTGTGCATGTAGCAAATTAGAACGACTCCTCCGTTTGTGTACATATGTGTCCTGTAGGAACGTGTGTGTGTGTGTGTGTGTGTGTGTGCGCGTGCGCACGTGCTTTTTAGCTTGTGTATTGTTACGGTATATATAATACAGCAGTACTACTGTATACTTTCATTTTAAGGCTGCTGCGAACAGGTAAAATGTCTGAGTCTGTGACAATCCCTGATCTAAAGGGACATTTTCACACTTTAGAGACATTTTGACGCTTTAAGAGTGCCTCAATTATATATTGGTGTGATCACCGACATTTACATTTGATAGCTTCCATTCTTTTATTTATATAAAAAAATAAAAATAACATTTCAATAACAAATTCCCAAAAATATGAAGACATACTTTAAACTGACCATACTTCTAGAGTTCTACTGTTCTGTTCATCCTAACATTACTTGCTCTGTTTTGGAGCAAAGCAACTGGTGGCCTGTAGTGGTACTGCAGCTTAAACACTTCAGCTTCAATGTCTCTTGCTCCAGAGCCCTTTCAAAACCAGCACAGTACGTAATTGTTCCCACTGAAACAGCAGACTGGAAACCAGCTTGTTTGCTGCTTGTGTGTATACCTGCATGTCGAACTAGCCCCAAGCCTATAGCGTGTGTTAGGGTTGGGGGAGGTTTGGGGTCACACAGGCCCAGTAACCTTAGGGTTTGATGTTCGGCAAGGTTCTAGCAGGAAGGACGTCCACATGTTGTTCCCCGAGGAGGAGAAGATTATCGTGGAGGAGACGAGGAGCAACGGGCAGACTGTGGTGGAAGAAAGGTGAGGATTGGCGGAGGAGGTCAAGGGTAATGTTTATAATGATAATAATACACTTTATATCGCACTTTTCACGTTTAAGGTTGCAGTTGGCGTTCGGCTAGTTTGAACCACTTCTAACCAGCTGATAGTTTATTGGAGTTTGTTTTTGATCAATCCATCATTTAAACAGAAAATGACATCCCATGAAAAATGAGGTGGTCATAAAGATTGTGTGATTTGGGAAGAAATAATGCATAATATATAAAATATACAGTACTGTATGATAGCTAGGTAGGTGTGTGTATACACGGGAGAAAAACTTTATAGCATTCCTGTTTGAAACCACTACATGGTACATGGTATGTTGTAGTAGTATCTACAGGATCACACCTTTCTTGTCTAACTTCCGTTACAGTAGACAATGTGTCACAACCTTGTGCGTGAGTTTTGAATGTGCACAAATGTGTTGTTCTGTGTTTCCCTGTGCCTGCAGGAGTCTGGTAGACACCGTTTATAGTTTAAAGGATGAGGTGCATGAACTTAAACAGGTGGGTTGGTTGTTGTGTTTACAGAGTCTGGTACACCATCTCACAATGACTCCCGTGTCGTGGTAACATGGACACTGTGAAGTGTCCCCTTTACCACTAAATACTGCACATCTTTACAGTGTACCTTTCATTGTAAAGATATCTACATTGTTTATAGTGTACTGTACTATCCACTGTTAAAAATAAAATTGTGTGTTTTTATGTTGCATTGTTTTTATAGTGTACTGTGCATGGTTTGACTCTGTCTGTCTGTCTGTCTGTCAGGACAACAAGCGCATGAAGAGGACACTGGAGGAGGAGCAGCGGACACGGAAGGAGCTGGAGGGGATCGTCAGGAGGGTTTTGAAGAACCTGAACGACCCCAGCTGGGACGAAACTAACCTCTGATCTCCGACAATGACCTTGACCTTCACAGTGAATTAAGGTTGCAGCTCTGGGGCCAATAGGAAAAAGCCTGCCACCACCAAAGCCATCCCAAACTGACCAAAACGCTGTGAAGCCTCACTGGCTGGTAGACACTTCCTGTCTTCTCTTTACTACTTCCTGCTTTTTATCCTAGGAATAGTTTGTTCAATTAGGGACTACAAATTAAACAGTGAAACATTTAGAATAACCGGTGTAAAACATTCCTTCCAGACAGAATTGAATTGAAGTGTGGTAAATACAGAGCTATCACAGTGAGATCAAATTGGATATAAAATGAATTTGTTTCACTTCTGTGAAAACCAACTGCCCCTCTGATGGTTTGCAGTACATTTAAATTCAATATTGCTCTTTTACAAGTTCCTTCTTTACTTTGTTTTGGTTCTTAATGTGAAAAGTCAGGGACTTTTGAACTGCTAGGATAACTGCTAGAACATTCTCAGGAATTCAGCTCACCAATGGAGTATGCCAGTTCTTGCTTTCCTCCAGCCTGGAATAAGGAAAAATCTGACATGCAACATTTTAACGTTAGTGTATAGCAACACCTGGGTACCACTGTCAAACTTCGGGTTGGGTTTCACCAGCTGCCTGCTGTTTATGTGTCCACACTCAACGTATGATCAAATACTATATCTCAGAAGAAGCATTTAAGCTAACGCTAAACCTCTGCGTTATAAGTGTCAACCCTCGTAAAGCTACACTATTTGATTGTGAGCCCAGAACTTCTCCAGTTCGCTGAGTACAAATATGGGGGGGGGGGGGAGGCAAATACAGACTATATGAATGCTGACGCATGGTTGTAATACTGGTTTTAACCACAAGGATAATGCCTCACAAGACTACAGTGGTTTGTAGTGATGTATAATATCTGATTATCTGAGTGGTGTGTGGCACTATAGGAACAGTGATAGTCTTTTTGATGATATACTGTATGTAGTTTGTAAACCATGTATTTTCTTGAGCTGACTGCACTCCTGCCATGACTGCTGTGTGTGTATATGTATGTATGTGTGTGAATATATATATATATATATATATATATGTATGTATGTATGTATGTATATGTTTGTTTGTTTGTTTGTTCCTGTTAAAAAAATAAGCTCAAACTACATCACTAGAAAACACTAATGGTTTTATTTAATTGATTGTAATCTATACATGTCTTAATGTTTATTTTTAACTTTTTTATCTTTGTGTTTAATACTGTTAATTCATATTTCTATGATTACCAGATTTTTGACACAATGTTTTGTTCCATAAAATATATAAATATATTGAAAAAGTAAATCTACTAAACTTTACTACTAAAATTAACATTTGTTTTGTCTTTGCTAACACTGGAATTTAACATTTCTTAAATTTACTAACATAATACTAATGCCTGAATTATAATACCAATGTAAGCTTATGTGTCATATATTTCAACAAGTAAATTGTATTTTAAAGGATGATCATGTAATGTACTGTAATTCAGAAACTAAATTATGACTAATTCAGCTGTATTTATTTCAACCAGCATCTGTGAATAAAAGCTCTTAACTGAAAGAAGTCCTGATGCAATAACAGCCATGTCAGCTTCAACATGTCACTAGTCATGTCTTTTAAGATTGGTTAATTTAATCAACATGAGCTTTGCAATTGTTGATAGCCACTACTTGCTTACCAGCTCTCCTCAATAGAGAGACTAAGCAGTAGTATGTGTATGGTCTCCTGAATATCTAAAGCATTCAGTTGAGTCCAGAGTAGCTGACAAATTATCACCCCACCCAGTGAATGTAGGTTCCAGAAAATGAATACAGTGAGCACAATCCTTGGTACAGTCCACAATACATACAAATTGTACAAAAGTAAAATTTTCACATAATCTTTTGCGAACACTATTATTTTAATGAACACTGTTTGTGTGTCTAGTTTGTAAGTATGTGGTGTACTGTATATTGCACTGTGGTGTGTCAATTGTCTTGTGTGTGTGTTAGAGCCTCGGGAGCTACAGTATGGCAGTGCCTTTCTTTGTCCACATGAGCTGTCCAGGCTGGACAAGTGTGTGACCCGTCTGTGTGCTACTATCGTTTCCCTGGACCGCACAGCTCCATTAGGAAAGAGAGGGGAATATATGAGAGACAGAGAGAGAGGGGATGTGTGGAAACCTGGACCTTTTGTTCACGCAGAACAGAACTGAGGGCTGACATTTGTAGAGAATGCCATTTAGATGGAATTTCCATGAAAACAAAGCTTTGTGATCTGTGTGTGCGTGTGTGTGTTCATCACATAGAATGGTTGTTGGTGGTGTTGATTCAAAACGCATTTGTAGAAACCACATTCATGCCAATAAACCTTTTTCTCAGGTTTCACCATTGGTGCATTTGTCTCACAGATGTAAAGTTAAGTTGAACCTTAAAGTGAAGTAAGAAAAGAACTGTGTATTGAGTAGGATATGGAAGATACAGTACAGTCAAGGACTTTGTAATGTCCACAGGGTACAGTGCATGTAGGAACAATGTCGGTGTCACAAGGTTTTCTCAAATGGCAAGGCTGCAGATAGCAATCTTCAGCCATTGTAATGTACCCTTAATAAACTGTCAAGGCCTTTTACAGGCTGATAAGGGAAGGGGGGGGGGCGGGTGTGACTGCTCGTCGAACATGGAATCAAAAACGAAAGCCATATTATTTTGCAGGTCTCGTCTGGAAAGCTCAAATGTCACTGCTTTTCAAAGCGGTAGCGAGGCTCTGCAACATGAATAATTGATTGGTTCAGCCTTTTGTCTGGAGCAAAATATTTGTCCGGGAAAGACAAAAGGCAAGCGGAGGAAAAGTATGAAAGAGCATCTGTGACATTGAGTTGCCTACTGGGCTGCAGATCAAACACGATACCGCTGTTACACTGCATACTGTATCGCCTTAAGAGCAGGCAAGCATTTGGGTTCCTGCATTGAACCAATCAGTTAATGAAATCATCCAAAAAGTTATTTATTTAATGATTCATCGGTTGTTTTCGTCTTGAAAAGGAACACATTTTCATTTGAGTGTGTTGTGTTCCGTCCAATGAAGGTTTAGGCTTTAGCCCTTACCTTTATCAGCATCTATCTGAAGCACCTGTGTGTGTGTGTATAGGCCTAAATAAGTCTTCATTAAATAACACACACACAAACAGGGAATGGAGATTAACTGTGCTGACCTACTAAACAGGTATAGCAGTGTGCCTTTATTAAAACAAAGATTAAAAGAGATAAAGAATTACCCCTGAAACATGGCTCTCCTGCTATAGGCAAGTTTACCAGTTTTCTGCTTACATCCAAGGGCTTTAGGTGCAAGCTCTACTCCGTGACAGTCCCATTGTGGGTGAAATTCCGGAAAAAAACATTAGTTGTGAACCTACAATCAACATGCACACACACACACGCAGAGACGCACTGTTTTTAAGAGAGTGGTCGTTGGACGATGGATTGGCCTCGCGTTGTTGCGTTGAGTGTTTCCCGCCTTTTTCTCTCTACCATTCTTTATAACTCCTGACCAAAGCGTCGCCATTCACTTCCAGCCTCTGCAATTTTCCTCTCCATCAGGAACAGTGTGAGCGGCTGCAGAAGAGAGAGAGAGATGACAAAAGAGACGGAGGAAATGGCAGGGTCTGCACCACTCTCCTCTCTCTGCTCGGCCCCTCCGTGGCCCCTCAGTTTATTGTTCGTCACAGCCGAGCAATAATTTTGTCAGTGGATTTAAAACTAAAAGCCTGTTTCGACGTCGAGCTCTTGAAAAGAAAAGTGATAAAATGGGGGGTGGAGAGGGGGGGGGGGGTGCTTTTCAGCTGCGCTGAACGAACCAACGAAGAGAAGAATGAATCCCTCCGGTGCGTTTAGAGTGAGGGCCCTTTTTTGTTCCCTCAGCTCTGGTAATCAAAATGGAGCCAAAATGAAAAAGGGAGTTTTCTATGAAAATAAGGGCCTTTGTTGGCTTTGGAAAGGCAGGTAATTCATAAACAATAAGCCGACCCGCTTTGTTTGGGTTATAATGTATTCCTGCTGCTCTGAAAAGGGTCTGTCTTTTCTCTCTCTCTCTCTCTCTCTCTCTCTCTCTCTCTCTCCCCCCCATCCTCATACACACACACACAAACCAGGGCAAACGCCACAGCTGAGAAAGAGAGAGAGAGAGGGAGAGAGGATTCACTTATCCACACAGCTGCTCGCTTTTCCTCCATAACTCTCTTAATTTCTCTCTGTTTCTCTCCTCCATCCTAGCCTGTGATGCCTCTCACTATTTGCTCTCATTCAGAGATTCTTTCATTCTTTCTTGAAGCTCCCGGTCAGCTAATCGACCGCCAGGGCAAAAACTATATTGTCATCTCTACCGCGTGTGCGCGTGCATGCACGTGCAAGTGTGCGCGTCTCTGACGACCAACAGGTGTTAACGGTGGATTACGTATGTCAACAAGGGGATGACAGTTTCACTGACAAGGGAAAGCAACATTTTTTTTTTCTCTCATCTGTGCACACACTCACACAAACTTATTTTTACTTCGGAGAAAGGACCCTTGGGAATACTGTATTTGGTATTTGCGGAATACTGTGGAATTATTCCCAGCCCTGGCTGCAACGGAGGAATGTACTGCATCTTATGGAATCACAGGATGTCATGTATGTACAGTACCAGCCTGCTGGATATTGACAGGACAATTAAGCCTTCGTGGAATGGAGTTTGACCTGCTGGAGCTAATACTGTTTGCGTCTTTGACAGCATTTGTTTGCAGCTAGGAAACCAGTCTCCTGACAATTATATAAGACTTAACCAACTCATAGTACAATATGGGAACTGTTAAATAGACTACACGCAGATGGAATTGGATACAAACACCAGCTCACTGATTTTTATTTTTATTTATTACATTTTCTTTTTTCCCCACTGATTCTCTGTGCCGTTGTGGTTGGTTTACCTACATTAACACCAATTGTGTGAATCATTACTTAACAGAACAAGATGTGAGAGCCTGACTGGCTTCTTAAGATAACCTAATTGATATACCAGCACAGGTGTGTCTGGCACATGCTGAAAATACTGGTTACAACAGTTACAAAGTAAACAAGACCATTGAAATAAGGTAGGCAAATATCTTTTATTTTTATTGACATACACTACTGTGGCTGTATGGACATTTAGTAAAATTCCACATCCAGCATAATCTCATCATTAGGTTTATGTACATAATTGGATCTGTGAGCTCAATATTTAACCAATAAGAGTGCCGCTCTGTTTGACCTGCATCCATTCATAGAACAGGTGACGTGCATTTCCGTTGACTTTAGGTCTATGGCATAGACTTATTAATAGGTCTACAGACAAATTTTTTCACTTGATGTCAAATTACTATTAGACTTCCTGTCCTTTAGATGGCATGTATCCTGTACAGTGTGTGCCATGTGCAGAAGGTAGAATTGCACGACAGTTGGTGTTACGAAACACTAGTGCATATGCTAGGCCAGGGGTCTGCAACCTGCGGCTCCTGAGCTGGATGTGGCTCTTGAGCCCCTCTACAGCGGCTTCCTGTGGCAAACATCATATAGAAGTTAATCTAGGTTTCGTCTCCACAAAAAATATAATCTCAAATTATATTTTAAATTGACAGCCTGTGTCCTCTGATTTCACCAGTGTCCAAATGGATCTGGTCCATTCAACATTGTGAGTGCCCAGTAGATAGGCATAGGCTAGTATATTCTGTTTTCAAGTCATTAGAAACGGGCATTTAAGTGCTTTATTTTAAAAATATCTTTGCAGGGGAGCATGCCCCCACACCCCCCTAACATTTCACTGTCCCCGCAGTTTAAAAACACTCGTAAGCCCTGGGAAGACAGGAATTAATTATCATTTAGGTCTAATGTTGATAGGCTAATTTATATCATATTCTCTGCGACTCCAGGCAAGATAAATATAAAAATGTTTTGGTCAAAAATGGCTCTGTTGATAGTAAAGGTTGCAGACCCCTGTGCTAGGCCTACAAACTCCAAGATAGGAATATGGGAATATTCCTAAACGGGGTTTTACATTAGATTGAGACAATTGTTTGGCAATAGAAATAGGTTTGCCTTCAAAATGAAATATTTAATATGCTGGTTGTGAACGCAAGTTTAGAATATTATATGTGATGTCCTATATTCGGCTGAGGTATTTTCATGGACGTGATGTATTTTTTATTTTACCACTAGATGGAAGCATAGAATAACAAACACCCACATCACTTGTGTTGTCTTGGTTGTGAAGCGATATTATTTGTTAGGCTATAGACACTATTATATAACTTGTGTAGAAATGTGTCATCATTCCATTACAATCCACCATTTGCCGCTGGAATATCTAATGGCAAAAGACGTTTTAAATTAAGCAGCATAGGCCTATTGGTTGAAAAGGAAATTGCAATTGGCTAGATTGCTTGCTCTGTTGGTATATTTTCAAAACAATCAGTTATTGAGTCAATCGATAGTTAAAGATTGCTTTGAATTCTAAATATCTCATCTATACTATTCAGTTTTCTGTCTAACTTGTTTTGAATTAGCCTAACAAAAGTCAATTGGACAAGTTTCCTCGTTTGATCCTTATATTCCTCGCTAGAGGGCGCTGGACGTTTACATATGTTTACATATGATAGTGTAATGCAACTGTGGCCTCGTCACTCATCCTTTCTACAGTACCTAATGCATGTTTTCATATTGTGAAAATATTAGGGTAGTTTTCATCTAGCACTGAAAATACTGCGAAAGTAAATTAAGCAAATACACATGAACAATCCCTGATTTACATAGCCTGTAGGCTACTGCTGACTGAACATTAGTTAATTATAGGTTATTAAAGTAATTTCTGGACAACTGCATTAGGTTCTAGTAATAACAGTGCTGCACACCATTTCTGAATCACAGTCCAGTTATTTCAAGTTAAGTGAAAAGTTTAAGCATCCATAGAATGTTCACATTAAGACAGACAGGCCACCATATACAGTAGTATGAGTTGTCCTGTTTAAGTACAGAAATACCATGGGAACATTCAGCGTTATGCAGGCCTACTAGATACATTTAGCCTTCACAGGCTCTGGCACTTATGAAAAGCATATAGAGGCAACATTACTTCACCGGGATGAGCACGGCACTTGCATCATGCTATTTCCCCAGCCTCCGTTTAAAGTCATCTTGCTATAATGCTGAAACCAGCATAAGTGGAATAAAGACTGCCATTATGTGAGTTCCAAGTCAAGACCTCTTAGCATGAACGTAACTCTGCCACCATTAGCTGCCATTTTGAGGTGCAGCAGTATTGTTAGACAGTGTTTTTTACCTCACTGGAGGGGTTGAGGTTAACTGGCCTAGACAGTTAAAGTAGGACAAAATGAGGGCACAGACTAAAGAACTCTGCACTGTGTTTTGGAAAGGTTAGCAAAGGTTGTTGGATGGACGTTTGGTGACGTTGCCTCAAATAGTTGCCCACGTTCCGCCGGTTGAGTTTGCATTTACAAATGTTCTTTAACTATAAAAACTGAGGCCGTGTCAGTTTTTTTTTATTTTTTTTTTACAATGTTACAAAAACACAGTAAATGCACGTTTCACTGAATCCCTTTCACTAATGCAGCTACTACTGTATGTTCTGTCTGGAATATAATATGCCTTGTAGTTCTGACAGTGTTACCTTTAAGATTGCTTAATATTGTTCTGTGGTGTAGGCTACTTTTAGGCTTTTTAAGCATTTCCCAATAAATTCCCCAAAGATATATGAGAATTTAATGAATCCTCATCAGGCCAGAAATAATCCCACTTGCGTAGCTTTACGGTTGCTGTATGTCTCACACAGGTCGGATTTGACATAATTTCCAAAATATACTCCATATTCTGCCCATTAATCCCCCCTGTATATAGATATTAAGTCATTTTCTCCTCATCAGAGAGCTGTGCACATTAAGCAAGCTATCCAGTCAGACTAGATGGTCAGAGCCAATTACATTGATTTTAAAGGAGCTATGTTGTTTGCATTAGCAGGGGAGAATGAAGTGCTGTTTTCTATGTCGTTGAGTGGAAATTGAGACTTGAGCTCCAGGGGCTATAATGGAGAGTCTACTTGATGGCTGATGTTCTGTAAAACTACCCACTGTCTCATAAGTGAATAGGATTTGACCTACAATATTACACATATATATATGGCACATGAGGAAACCCTTGCAGTAGGGTTTTGCTGGAGGGTTATCTCTCTACCGGTTCAGCCATGGGCAAAGATGTCAAAATGGCCAGTTGACCTCTGACAGTTGAAATTGCTCTGAGAAGGCACTGGCAATATTCACATAGAAGAAGACACATATAATATAGCGCAACATGGTTTACCATAAACGCTGGTTTTGTGTTAGAATGCATTATTCACGAGACTTCCTCTCACTCATATTCAGGTGAATATTCATTTTAGATTTAGATTATTTCATTAGGCTATTATTATTAGGCTTTGCATTGTATTTTTTAGTTTTTATCTCAAATCTTTTATGTACTTTATGCCATAGTTGTATTTACCACACACTGATAGTAAGCCTAGGTCACTGTATTTATAGAATACAGTACATTTAATGTTAAAACTACTTTAAAAACACTTTCATTGGTCCATTTCTGCAGACTGCTGTACAGACAGTAACATTATTTGGATTGTGGGCAGAGGGGCAGTAGGCCTAATGTATAGGTTTTTATTTCCCTGCAAAGCTGCTTCTCCAGCCAAATATCATGACTGTCTCACAACAAGGCTCACCTCAAAATCATTTCTTAATCCATTAATTGGCGTGGCGCAGCATTCGGGGCAAAGCTTTCTGTTCAATATGTTTTTCAGAGATGCATATTAATCATATAAAGTGATCCTTTGTACTCAGGTTGACAGTAGCAAGGAGAGCTTTTAGACACACACACACACACACTTACGTGTGTACGTGTGTGTGTGTGCGAGCGCCGAAGGCAAACGAGTGTATTATTTTCCCTGAAGAGTGTTATTTTGCTGTCAAGGTCTGATGGCAACGTGCCAACACATGTGATGGAGACAGATCATCCCGCCTTCATACAGACTGGAGGACTGTCTGTTGTGTTATAGTTCAGACCATTCTGATACATAACATAGGAGTCATTGTTATTATCGATGATTTTGAACTGTTATCAACCTGTAGTCTACAGTACTGTAAACAAAGCAACAATATAATTCCTAAAACCCTAATATCGTGATATGACAAATGTGTCTCTTTTAAGATTTAACTTATTAAGGAGTTATTTTATATAGATTATATAGATATACATATTTTCTCCCATTCTTTACAAAGCACGGCTATATCCTTAATGTAACAGATTGGACTTTTTGGATATGATTTCTTCTTGTATTATAGACTTTGGTGGCTATGAATAGGCCTATTGCTATATGGACCAACTTCAGGATTTCAGAACTGAGAGAGGATCAGGGAACTCAGACCAGAGCTCCAACTTATTGATCTGTGCCTCTCCCATTTTCAATATCTCTCACTTTATTTTGCTCCAACCTTAATTTACTCCTTATCTGCCTTGAGAGAAATCGAAAAAAAATCCTCAAAGACACCAAGGGTGAAAACAAAAGGGGAATAATTAAGAACGTGTCATTAGCGGTTTTGTTCTGTGGCGGTGCGATGCGCCGGTCACCCCCATCGAATGATGGAGAGCAAGATTGAGCACATACCAGCCAATAGACAGAGTCCCGCTGCAAGAAAGGCAGTTTAATTTAGATAATTATCTTGCAAATAAACCACAAATTCCTTCCTCCTTAATTACCTGTCTTGGGGTGCCAAGCGGCACAACAAAAAGCAGAAGCAAAGAGTTCTTTGTTCGTTTCTCTTGGCAGGTGGGAGGGGGGGCATAAATTGGTTACACCCCTGCTGAAAAAGGCCAGATAACCCTTTGAAGGAACAAGCACTAAAGCATTTGATAGGTTAATGGGGAATTCTGTTAGCATCCACGTTTGTAATTGGACATCATAAATCTGAAACAGGTGATGGGTGAACAAAAGACCTGTATTGTCTGGGCTCTTTGGTCATAGTGTGACTCGTTAATCCTTCCCTCCTCTGAATGGCACTATCTGAGAGTTCCACAGAGTTACAACAGGAGAAGAACAGCGACTGAGTCTCACCCATTGATCCTGTGTGTGCGTGTGTGTGTGTGTGTGGGCCCAAGATGGAGCTAATAAAGACTTTACTAGCTAAAGGTGATTTTGTCAGTAGCTATTAACCTTGGCTTTATAACGACACATTCCCTGATTAGCTTAAACTCTTCCAAGTCTGACATTTGAATTTAACATTTGCATTTTTTTTTGTTTTGTTTTGTCTGAATCACAGTTAATTAAATTTGTATTCATTTTGACGTCTTTACCTCTTTAACTTTCTCATTAAAAACAGACGGCCCCTGCCTGACATAGACTTTTTGAAATTCTACCTAAATCTGTTTTTACCAGATGTTAAAGGTCAGGGAACATACAGTACTGTTATGATTTAGTTGCTAATATTAAAGCAGTTAAAACACAACACACATGCGTAAAGTTTACTGTTTTAATCAATAGTATTTCAAACGCATTTCTGCTTGCGTCATAAAAGTAAATGGATTTTGCGTTCATAATTTTCTGCCCGTAACTTTTCCGAGCCGTATCATCAAGGCCTGACATGCTAGTTTGTTGTGACAGCGCCATTAGACGTCAGTGCGCTCTCCCGAGCCTCTTATCTTGACATGCCACACTGGATATCATCAGAAATCTGCTCCTATTGAAAACGGTCAACATGCTTTAAAAAACCCCTTACGCTGTGCGGATATGTGCATGTGCGTTTGATAAGCCTTTCTATAGCTCCAGTCCAGGTGTGAAGGACAACTGCTGTGAACCAACGTGCGCACGCACCCAAGTGCGCACAAACGCACGCACACACACACACACACTCACTCGCTACACCTGAGGTGGACCAATATTTGTGTTGCGCCCGTCACATATTTGTCAGAGTCCTTGTACTCTCTACAATAGCAGGTGTGAACAGCTCTTGTGACGAGAGGTAAGTTCTCCTTGCTTCCCCAATGAAAGAGAGAGAGAGCGAGAGAGAGAGAGAGAGAGAGAGAGAGAGCTCAATAGTAGGTAGAGTGAGAGTTGGGATAATTATGGCTGTTAGCCGGGAGAAGAGAGCAGCCAGTCTCTTCTCAGTTAGAGTCTCTTATCACTCTCTGCCCTATCATTATGCCTTTAAACGCCAGCCATGGCACACGTGTGCACGCGTGTGTGTGTGTGCACGTTTTCTCGTCTGTACTTTCCTACAGTATGCGCACCTCCTCTCTTATGACCTCCCTGTAGTTTTCTCTCCTTTTCTTTCTCCTGCTCGTTTCCTCCTCATCTCCTCCTTTTATTTCCTCTCCTCAGTCTTCTCCTCTCCTCACCCTTTCAGTGATGCCAGGAAGAGGAATTTGTTCCTGTAGAGCTGTGCTCCAATTCATCAGACAGGGTAGAACGGGGGGGGGGGGAGAGAGAGAGAGAGAGAGAGACTGTTGACTGTCCAGCAAGCTGAGATTATCTCTTCATTGTTCACACACACACACACACGTACATGCGCTACAGTGTTGTTGAGGTTGTCTTGTCATACATAAAATGCAGATGAGAGTGGATTAGTTTTGGCTCTATAGACGACGGTTTGTCCCCGCGAGGCTCTTTGCTGTGGTTTATGGAGCAGGATTAGCCGTGTGTGTGTGTGTGTGTGTGTGAGAGAGAGAGAGAGAGAGATGTGGGCTGCTGATAACTGCTCAAGGCAAAGCTGTCAAATAGCCACCCGATGTCTCTTCGGTGCTGCAAACATGAATGTGTTTAGAAATCTAACTTCAGTTCAAGAAGGACATTTCCTGTTGAGGTTTATGTGTTTCTTGATTTAAATGTACAGTACATTTGCTGTAGCATTCATGACAGCTTTAATATAAACTATATACTTCCTCTGGAGCTTCAGAAATGTTCAAATAACACGTGGTCTCTGTTTATTGTCATTTCCCGTGTGTTTGTGTGTGTGTGGCAAGCACAATTAAATAACCGCTGATTTGAGTTTAACAAGAAGACAGGGAAACACAAACAGCCCCCCCACCCCCCTCCACCCCTTCACAAACACTAATAAATAACCCCCCCCCCCCCCCCCCTCTCCCTGTCTGCTCCTCTGCTTGCATGCCATTCAAGCCCTCCTCCAATTAAAAGCACTGGCAGCTGAAAACAGCATCTTATTTACCATATTAATTAAAAGCTGCTGGCAGCTATAGAGCGGTCGCCCAGCTGGGAGGGGATGAGAGCGCTTGGGAACGACGGGAGGGTTTGATTTGTTGTCTTGCTAATGTGACACCTATTATACATGTTAGACCCCCATTACGCGCCGCGCAGCAGCAGCATATGGGAATTATGCATGTGCGTCCGAGTAAGTGTTTCTAGCATTGTGTGTGTCGCGGACACGGCAAAGTGCATCTTTGAAGGACTTTGAAGTATTTTGCTTATAAAATAATATATAAAAAAATATGTACTTTAGAGGCAGATAATGACTTAAAGCTCTTTTTTTATATAAATAATTTAGCTGTTTTTGCTAGCTTTCCATTTGTAGTTGTAATAATGGTGTGTACTGTAGATACGACATTTGTGGGGAAATTGTGTCGCATGGAGCCTTTATTTCGAATATCAGCTAAACAAACAGCATTGATGCAATATTCTACAATACACAAAAACACATTTTGACATTTTGACACAGACGGACAAACGACAAACACACGAGACACAAACAAAACAGAGTATGACGAGCGATAAATAGAGTTAGAGCTGGCTTTTTTTTTAATCCACCTGCCCGTATTGATCACCTCAGGCAGAAGACAAACTACAGGGCAGTTAGTGACACACGTGCGCACGCACCCACGCATGCACGCACACACGCACACACACGCACACACACGTGCACACACACATCTCTGTGACATGCATTGAGGGAAGCCTAGCATCAGTTTGATGGCTGTTGACAGGGCAACATTTATCTGTGTACGTGTGTGCGTGTGTGTGTGTGTGTGCAGGTCACCACAGTGGTCTTAACAGACAGTTGACCCTGAGACAAGTAATGGACAATATAAGCAGCAGAGTATTGTATTTGAGGATAATTTTACAAATGGTTATTTGTTGCGTAGAAAAAAAAACATGTTTCATTTACGCTACGTATTATGTTAAATAAAATAAAATTAAATGAATGAATGAATTCATTCATTATTTAATGGATTAAAAAAGGACAGTTATGTTGTTTTACGGAATCCGCCTACTTGATATGAGAGGTATTTTGATTGACATGCACAACAACCAACAATGTAACTAAATGACAAAGTCAGACGTTAATCGTATACTGAAGAATTTGTTGATTCAACATGAATCTGGCTGCTTTCCGGTATTATACCGGTTAGATTAAGTAGTAGGCTATATGGTTGCTACTTAAAATAAATGTACCACACTGGAATAACAGATACAGACATGAGTGACAATGCTAATAGCCAATGAATATCATGAATGCGGAGCCTTTAATGCAAGGTGTAGGTGTGCACAGGCCCTGGGTGACTGACATCTCTGCAAAGACAAGTCTTGTTGCACCTCTATGCTGCACCCCTCGTAAACCTGAGATCAACTGATGTACCAATAGCCAGCCTGATCAGCCAAACTCTTAACACCTGTGTGTTGTGCCAGGCTGTAAAATGCACACACACACACACGCACACACACGCACACACGCACACACGTACACACACGCGTGGTGTGCAAGAACAGAAACAGCTGCCGGTTTACACGGCCTTGCTCGCGTTCAGCGTTCCTACCCCCGGCCTGTCAGTCACACTGTAGTGGGAAAGTTGAGCCAAAAGGACCCAAGACTTATTGGGCGTCCGTAAATATGCCCGTTTAGCCTTCGCGTAGCCTATGGCAGCGGGGAGTTAGCCAGGGCTGTAATTTGAAGGAGAACCCACTTAGCAGTTACCACGGCTACGAGGAGGAGGAGGAGGAGGAGGAGAGCGATGACGAAGATACGAGTAAAAGACAGTTTGTCGGGGGGTGGGGCGGATTGGGAGACAGAGGAGGCTCTCCAGGAGGAGAGGAGGGCAAGGCTAAGTGGTGGTGCGCAAGGTCCTCTGTAATCATCAGTCTATTAGCTGCTCCCTCCGAGCACCGCAGAGGAGCGCGTCACGCACGCACACACACACACACACACGCTCAACAAGGCAACGTGCGTGCAGCTGACGAGTGTTAATGACGCCGCGCGGCAAGATTATTAGTGTGTGTGTGTGTGTGTGGGGGGGGGGGGGGCGAGAGGGGCTAAACGGACGGGGAAGAGCAGCGCGATGACTGGGAGAGAGATGGGATGATTGATAGTGTGCGACGATGGGGGGGAGGGGTGGTAACAGTAGACGGGGGAGATGTGGGGGGGAACTAATAGAAGGAGAGAGATGTGTGTGCGTGTGTGTGTGCGTGTGAGATGATAAATGATAGCGTGTCTTGGCGTGTGACTGTTAGCTCGCTGTCCAATCAACACACAGACACTTGAGACGTTATTGTTTACCTTCTCCCTCTCTCTCTCTCATTCTCTCTCTCTCTCCCCCTCTCTTGTATTCAGCCATTGAGCTTTGACAGACATTGTCAATGTGTGTGTGCGTGTGTGTCAGTCCGGCCATCTGGTTGCCAGGGTACATTGTTTACTCTGTCACAACTTAATATTTGCCCATCCATCAAGCGTTGCGTCCCAATGGAAACCGTGAGTCTGCAGGTGTGGGTGTGCGTGCGTGTGCATGTGTGTGTGTGTGTGTATCTTTTGCATTTTACTTTATTTGAAAGAACACCCACAACACAATGTAGTATAAAGTGCTTAGAAGAGGGGTTTTTCCGAATCTAATTACCAGGGACCGCTAAGCAGGTTATGTTTTATAAGGACCTGTACTTCACTCATATGAACTGCATGCAATCTTCAGAAGGAATTTCTTAGAGATGGACACACACACACACACACACACATCTCAAGCTATGTAATGTAGCGTCTCCATGCTGATGTGTGTATGTGTGTATATTGATTTGGTGCTGTACATTGCTTTGCCAAGCCTCAAACACTGACACGATGTCAGTTATGATTAGTGCATCTCAAACTCCTCAAATGTTTCCCTTGTAATATTCCTCGGGACATGTTTGTCTAGTCACCTCTAGAGTATACAGCATGCACTTGCCACATGCTCCGGTTCACTTCATCCACCTTTCCTCTCACCCTCTCTGATCTCTTGGTGGTGTGTGGGGCATCAAAGCTTCTGAAGAGGTTCACCCCATCTATTTTCCTGCCCGCCAATCCCTTCATCTCTGCCTTCAAACGGGGGAAGAAAGTGCAAAGGCAAACTGTGTTTTTATAAAGTCTTACTCACACAGGCTTTTGCTCTCTCTCTCTCTCTCTCTCTCTCTCTCTCTCTCTCTCTCTCTCTCTCTCTCTCTCTCTCTCACTCTCTCTCTCT